>JAQGAZ010000069.1:0-113830 GCA_034692225.1 Polydesmus complanatus
TTGGGCGTGCTGAGCACGGCTGATCTGAGGATTGGGCGTGCTCGTGCACCAGGAGCACATAGGTTCCGCCGCCTATGACTTTTCTCATTTTTAATACAGTATAAGAAAAGATTTTTCACTAGGTACGTTCCTGTGCCTTTAAAGTTGCGCGCGTAAGCTACATATTATTTAGAGTTCAGTAACTTTTTTTTATCGCAAAATTTACAAGTTATACTGTAAGCAATATAACTTTAATTAATATGTAACTTTTTATTTTCTTTATATCGACATTTTCCGTACGCCATCATACACGTGTAACTTCGAAAGCGTATTCCCTTCACATTCAAAGTTACGTGTATAAGATTGCGCACGGAGACGATGGCGCTGAAATCGCGTGCCTATACAAATACTGTACATTGAACAAGTATAAAAAAAAACACAAACCTCGCACTGTGGTCTGTACTATTAAGATTGATAACCGCAAAAATTCGAGATGTAATTATTCAAAGAAAGAAAAAAAAAATATATACAGTACACACAAAAAGATAAAAACCCTTTGAGTGTATTTATACAAAACGACATCAACTTTTTGATTAATAAACCTGCTCGCTCGTAAATTTAAATAACTAAATATAAAAAAAACAATTGCAAGATAGAAAGCGAGAGAAGAACCCTCCCTTGACGTAAAGAATAGCTGGAAACTACTGTAGCTAACGAGAAATGACAAAAAGAAAAAAGTCGACGTGGTCGTATTAAATCTTAAAAACACAAGCGAGAAGTCATCTAAATCAAATTAACTCTCAACGTCGTTTTCTTCCTGGCAAACGCGATTAACAATTCTAAACAAAATCTCGAAATCGCCTAACAACTAACACAGATCATTGAAAATTTACGGCTCTCCCCCCCAAACTTAAACGTCGTGAAAATATTTATCCTCCGAGGAATTATAATTTACATTCGTAATCAGCGCTTATTTCTTTGCAGTAATAATATTAATAGCGAAACAATCGGTTGCAGCTTCGGGATATACCTCACATTTTTTGTTGTTGTTACGTGGGTAGATTGATGAGAAGAAGAGAGAGAGAATATTAAACACGGTAAACCAAATTCAAATTATACTGAAATTCTTAACTGGTTAAATTAGTTTCATATTGATTTTACCCTTAAGGTTTTAACCTCTCATTTATAACGTTGGTTTTCAAAATCATCTACGGTAATTATCGAATTAGCACTTTTTAATACTCATCGACCACGTCAAACATTAAGTCATGATTCTATAATACAGTTAATATTACATGTATTGAGAATAAATCACAATACAGTATAAAGTTTTTCAACTTTAACCGTATCCACAAAATGCAACCTGCAGTGCTTATATTGATACTGAAAGTTAATATTATAAGCCTACAGTAATTTAAGTTTTTTTCAAGTTAATTAAAATTTTAACTCAAATTAAAAACGTTTCGTTATGCGTAAGCCTACTTTTTATTTTAAAATTCTTAAATCAATAAAAGTTTTTTTTAAAAAAAAATCTCGTTCATGATTAGAATTCGTAAAATACATGCCGAGTGTATTAACTCCTTAAGTAAGGAACTTGTTGGTACTGTAAATATTTTAAATTGGTCTCAAAAATGCTTGCTAGGTTAAACATCTAAAATTACATGTACTATGAAACGAAACAAAACAAAAAAACAAACATGGTTCATTTTTTTTAACACTTTTTTTCATAAATAAAGCAGGTGTCTCGAATGAAAAATTACGAGGGAAAAAAATATGCTTATTTGTATTTGGAAAATTACATCAAAATGTCGCCTCATTTTCGTAATTACGTCTGCAAATTTTCTCAACCTAATCATAATTATTATCAAACTAATAAAACTTTAATAATAAAATCTTCTACAAAACTTTAAAACAAATATTAAAACAGCAAACGAGAAATTTTCACGCCATAAAAAAAATACATAGAATAGAAAAAAAATTCATTCATAAAAATAACTTTTTAACCTTGAATAAACCGTCGAATGAGAAAAATGGTAATAAAAAAATTAAACCGATCATTTTAAAAAAAAAAATTCGAAAAGATAGAAAAAAAATGGAAGCCAAATCTAATAAGCATGTTCTTCAAAGAAAAAGTTTTATGAATGACGAATAGAGTCTCGACATTCATTTAACGAGAGCTCTAAAAAAAAAACAATAGAACGGATGGTGAAATAAAAAAAAAAACATTGCAAGTTCACGAACTTTTCTCCCAAGTAAAAATTTTTCCTATAATTTTTGAAAGAACAATGAATGCTGTCAATGGAGTATGAAAATTGTTCGACGTCCAAAAAGTACATGCAACACCTCGAGAGAACCAATTTTTTTTTTAAAGTGTCAATTTCCAAATCTTTACCTATGGCCGTGGTACGTATAATTGCTGAAACCTCGAAGTAAAGCGTGAGAAACAAGACAAAATCACTACTTTTTAAGTTGAAAAAATAATAATAATAATAAAAAAAAACCGTTTCATTTCGCTAATAATTACAGGAATTAAATTACAGCGCCGATTACACACTGCACTATACAGTACAATTTAAAAAATGACAGAAAGATATTATGTAGATTATAGAACATCCCTGACCAATCCAAAAATCGCTACCGGTACTCGTATTAAAAAATCCACTATTTTGATAAATGTAATAATGAAACCATCAAAATTAACAGCTAAAGTATGCATATCCTCAACAAATCCTGAAAATGGCTGTTTAAAATCAACTTTTTTAGTATTAAACCTAATTTAAAAATAAAAAATGTCAATGATTTTAGACATTACTAAAAACAAAAAACGCATTGAATTTAACATCTACATTATCTCAGCTACCCTTAACCTTTTCATTATTGAGCGAAGTTAAAAAAAAAAAAAAATTTTAAGAAAAAATAGATATTTGGTAAAATTTAAATGGCTTCAAAAATAAATTAAAATAATAATAATAATTTGCATGATTACCAAAGAGCATCGAAATTACCAACTAAAGTATTATAATTATATCCTCAAAAAATAATAAAAAAAAATCGTTATTAAAATTAATTTTTTCATTATTGAACATTAAAAAAAAAAAAGAAAATTTTAACAATTTTTTTTTTAAATTAAGCTAACCATAATACTGTATTTGCTTCTTTGAAAAACAGTAGCTTCATAAATAAGTTTTTTAAAAAAAAAAAAAATACTCCGTAATAAATTAAGATTTTCGAAATCAACAACTACTATAATTACAGTACTGTATATCAAATAAATTTGGATCTCTTCTTCTTCTTTCTAATGCAATATTAACGGCACATTATTTGCCACACATAAAAAAATTATTTCAAATAAATATTTAATTTCTTTTAGTCTACCTTAATTTCCCAAAAGCTACTGTAGCAATTTAGCATTTTCTTCCCCAGGTTCAACATTTCTTATACCCGGTAATGAATTTATTAATAATTGCGAAAATATTTTTTCCTTGGCGTGGTTTCCTCCCCACAAAAATACAATAATAAAAAAAAAAAAAAAAGAAACAGTTTTGGAAGAGACGTAACAATGTTGAACAAAATAATGTGTAATATTTACAGAGGTAAGTGGCGTGGTGGAAGCTAATAAACAATAACACGAGTAAACTCTCAAAACGCTCAATGTATAATTTCATGTGTTCTAAAGGGTCATGTAAACAAGTTAGTGTAACGCGTTTACACCTCAATCCCATTTCCCATTCACTTCTTTACCACCACCAACAAACAACCAGGGTCGGAGATATAAATACGGGAAGCAAAAAAAAAAATAAAGAACAAGATGTAATATGTTTGTAATGCGCACCCAAAGCGGGCCAATTATCAACATCTAGCTTTCCTACTTTATCAACCAACCACCCATGCGTTGACTAGTAAAACAAATAAATTTTACAAAAATCACCTCCCACGTTATCATTAAGTCGTGCATAAAACATACCAAAATGATATGTTTCGTTTATGACTTCAATTATATTTGGTGACATAAGATTATAGTAGAAGCAAACTTCATGGGAACTGAATAACCGAAACGTACGCTCTATTACCAATTTCACGGTGACAATTACCCCTGCCGTTTTCTTCCTTTTTATTTCCCCCCACCTGAATGGGAGATTTGTTTTCCTTGAGCTAAGATTATGCTTATATATTTAACCTTCCTTTCTGCACTAAACCTTAAAACTTTCCATTTTTTTAAAAACTTAAAATTCTTTTTTTTTTCCTTCATTGGTTGAATCCAAAAGGCGGTTTATCTCTTTTTTTGCCTAATTCTATAATCTTATAATCGGTTTTCAACGTTCACAATTTTCTTTTCAGCTCCACTTAAAAAGATCTCGCCATAAAAGTCGTTCCTCACTCTCGAGACATGACCACCCATTGTGAAAGACAACCTCGGTACTTGCTTTAGTCGGACCGAGAACTCAATTGATACCGCTACCACTGACCAGGAGCAACGGCGTCAAACACAAAAGACCATTACAATCAATTACCAAAAATAACAGATAATTTCTAAAGAAACTACAGTTCGATACCGACATTTTGAGACCTTAACTTAAATACCGGTATGTGAAACAGTGACCAGCGTGAAATTTATGTACCGTACTGTAATTTGAAAGATTTAGAGAAACAACGGATTATCACTGTACACGTACTTAATATCTCATTTTTAAGGTAAAAAACTTTTGTTAAAGATGAATAATTATTGGTAAAATCATTACATTGTATTGCTCTGAATATGTGGTTCAGTACTAAATTATAACAAAATAAATTTTTATCTTTAAAAACTTACACCGGTATGTCATTTTTTGTTGTAAAATTGAGAAAAATCTAATTTAATATGTTAATATTCCCCCACTCTAATGCTGCAATGCTTCATTAATAAACATAAATAAACTAACAAAACAGCAATAATGATAAAAAAAAATCGATACATTAAATACTTTGAAATAATAAACTCTGAACAGTAAAAAAATAATGTGTCGGAAATTGATAATATTCCTTTAAAAATAAAACAGCAGAATAAATATTTATATTTTTTTTAAAAAAAATTAGGTGTTTCTCCCTTAATTGATATTGAAAATTGTATTAAACAAAAAACAATTATTCAATTTTTTCACATGAATTCTTTTGGACAATTACAAGCTTCGTATTAGTAAATTTTCGACCTTGCGAACGTTTTTCTCCCTTTTTTTTTTAGTTTCTTCTTAATTTCAAACATAATAATAGCAATTCAAATTTCAAATTAGTGAAAATATATAATAAGAATCCAATTATAATAAAAACATTAAAGAAAAACGAATTGTCTGCGAGAGAGCAAAACCCTATCTATGGAACCGTAACTAAATATATTCCCATCTTTCTCACTCTCTCTCTCTCTCTTAGATCAATGTTACGCCACATTTGCAATTGCTAATTGCTTTACCATAACAACTGATTTTTTTTTACGTTTCCTCTCCTACACTTGCTAGTGATCCCTCACAATTTATAATCGCATTAAATTCTGATCTCGTACCAGTAATCTCTCATTGTCCCTAGCAGCAGTCGGCGCCTAAATTATCATCTCACTCCCTGTTGCGGTCAGTATTGCAGCTTCTATTAAATCACAAAACCTGATGATTATCTCGTAGATTACAGTCAACCAATTTTGAAGGGGGGGTTGAAAAAAATCAACATTGTGATTGATGACTATAGGAAGTGCGCCAATAAATTATAGTTAGAAAATATAACAATCTCACTTTCAAAAATTAACAACTGCGAAAAAGTAGTTGAAAGAAAAAAAAAAGATAACCTTAAGAACAGTAAAATGTCGATACAACAAAGCGAATAATTTATTGCCGGTTTATTTATATCGAAAGTTCGTTTAAACCAAATTTGTTTTTAAAAAAAATGGGGTAAAACTTATGCAGCACATAAAATCAACTACCGGTAATCAAAAAGAATAATATACTGTACTCGTATTTTTGTAGTCAATTTTAAGATATTTTTCACTTTACTGTACTTGAGTCGTGTCATACCGTAATGAAGTATGCACTGTACTTATAGCCTACATGGCTATACGTCACTCTGTCAAAGCAACTGCGCTTTTTTAGCCGTCAATAAATGTATGAACGAATACTTTATTACCCGGTAAAAAAAAAAAAAAAAATTCTCCAAAAAAAATGTTCCAGAATCAGATTTTTATCGTCCAGGAAATACAAATTTCGCTTTAAATTTCGTTCAATCGACATTCACTGCATATAAAAATTACGTCTATATTTCTCACACATAAATGAATCTACATGTATTTGCTGTTGAATTATTTTTTTTTTTTGAAAATAATAACAACAATAATAAACGAGTGGCTCACGAATTCTTAATCCAATGCTGAATAATTTGTAACACCCGAGATTATCAACAAAAAAAAATCTTTAAAGTCGTAAATCACGACAATGCCACCTGTTAATTAAGACATCATTCTTTGAAAACCGAATATTTTAATCATCCGGTAATTTTTTTTTTTTCTACTATTCCCTCTCATTTTCACCTTTCTTTTTTTTTTTTTCGCGCTTCTAGTCTATCTTCAATTTACAAATGTATTGTTGCTTAACTGATGCAAAAACCCATTATTTTATGAGATTTCTCTCGCCTGCTTATTAACACTAGCTTCTCCTACTTATTTTCTCCATTTTTAGGCGCTAACAACTTTTACTCAATCCAGTCATTTTCTTAATGCTAACCGTCGTTCAACTTAAAATTAATACATCAAAAATAAGAGAACCGACTGTCTTATTACCATTATTATAGCTATTAAGCGCATCATCATCATTTTCTACTCTTCGTCTCTCTACATAATACATGCATTAAAAGGGTTTAAATTTCGAATTGGAATAATGATTTTACATCTCTCCCTGTTATTCACTCACCGAAGATTTAAATAAAAATAAATACATATGTGTAAGTCTATAATAAAATATACATATTCCCCCCCCCCCCCCCTCGAATATTCGATTGACTTAAAATGATGAAAGATCCCCAACACCTCCCCGCTTCAATTCATCCGCATCGTTACACTTCCTATCACCAATTAACAATGGATATCAAAAATAATAATTGTTAGTGATTCCAATTTCATTACGACGACCACCCATCCTCATCAATTCAAACATTTTCATCGCACCCCCATCATAAACATTTTTGCAGTCAAGTTAACGCGAAAAATATAATATTAAATGACGTCAACCGTACAAATTCAGCACATCCTGCGCCGTAAATAAAATTGAGCTGAGTTAATCTAATAGTGAATAATAATATTCTCTCACTCTCCCTCTCTTTTCTCCAAACCGGTTAATTGCATATAATGACTTGAATAATGCTACGAGATATAATTACAAGTAGGGTGGAGAAGATTTTGTAATACCTACAAGCTGTGTTGTTTTTTCCTGCTTGATAAATTTGCTTATTAAAATCGAAGTTTATTTACAAACACAGGTAGTAAAATATGATTTGTTAGTTTACAAATATAGAACGAGAAGAGCCGAAGAAGGTGGAGAAGGAAAAAATAAAACAGGAACTTTTTAAGTGCTGTTAAGTCGATCGAGTTGGCGTAAGCTTAGATGAACATCGTTATCATTTTACTTAAGAGCTTAACTATAACTTGTTAAATGCTAATTTAGGAGTCTGATTTTCATCCTTTAAAAAGTTAATCAATCCCAAAATATTTAACTTCTGTACATACAAGTTTTGGCAATATTTTCACACTTAGTAAAAATTGATAATTGAAAAAAAAAGAATACCTATAAACCTGATCATTTATCTTTTGGAATATTTTAACAAATGAAACCAGTTAAAAACCATTAAAAAATATATTTTGCCCAACGCAGAAGACTGCTAAACTTAGCTAGTTGTTTATAATTGGCTATTTTGTTTTCAATTGTATAATTTTTCAGACGAATATTTTCTTCAACGTGGCTCACAGAATTTGCTACCAGTACGGTAGGCACCTCTGATGATCAATGATCGGGCTATTCTTAACATACCTTGCTTTTACATTAAGTTCCAACAATTAGAATTAATGAGGCATCATAAAATGATTACAACACACAAAATAACTTAAAAAAGTAAATATATTATTAGTAAAACCACTTGACAATACTGTATAGAAAAAAAAGCTCGGATAACATTACGTCTCACGGCGAATCTAGGCCTACGGCAAGTTTACTTACTTCACTGAGACCGCCGAAAGTGTCTTCGTGATGCGCGAACATTGTTAAATACTAAAATGATAACTGTACTTTTTGTAATATTTCAATTAAAAGTTTTTGAAAGACAAATTAAACGCGAACGTTACACAAATTCACACGAGAAACCGTAACCGCCAAACTCGTAGCAGACTATGCAATTTCCCGCGCTTTTGCTTAACGGTGAAATGGCGCAAAATTCAAAACTGCGTATTAACATGCGTAGTAGGCCTACATGTATCTTGATACCGGTACAGTATTAAATTTTAAAAAATTGAAATTCCTACCTTTTTGAAGAGGCTTTAACAATGTTTTAGATCCTTTTAAAATATCGAATATATGATGATAGAAAGACAGCTGGGTGTATAATTCAGCTTCAGTGTACTAAAGATAAACAATTATTAGGTATAAAACGATATCAATTTTCATATCACAAGCCTACTGAATTAATTACTGTAAATACCTCTGATTGAAGATGGCCTTTGCCACATATACTACAAATTGGTTGGTTGTTTTCATATCTAAGTGGTAATTTTCGTGTTCGGGAAGCGCACATTGGATCGTCGCACATCATCCAATTCTGCATTTTGTTAAATTAATTTTCGGATTTAACATCAGATTAAAAAAAAAACGATTGGTTCAATTAAATTATAAGCTTACCATATAATATTGTTGTATTTGCTGCTTCATAGATTTTATCAGTTGACACGAAATGTATTCTACATATGACTCAGGACTAAGATTGCAATTTGGATTGGTACACCGGCTAAGAAAGCACTGAACTTCAACTCCCTAAATTATGAAAAAAATATTTTTAAAATCTTAGTTAAGGGTAACTAAAATGCTAAATGAATTATATTAACCTCTCCAGTGAATGGACTATCCATAACTAATTTCTGTTTGCAGGTTGTAGATTGACAAATAAATTCAAACGGCATACAACCCGCAAATTTTTCTTTTGCAGATATATCTTGAGCTCCTAACATGGCTTCTTCCTCCTTATCTTTTCGGGTGGCAATATTTTGATGTGATCGATAAGATGAAGGATCCAAGCCTAAAAATAATAATTCAAGGAATATACCTTATTATTATTACACTGTACTGTATTTTAATAATAAGTTTTACCCAGAGCATCAGCAATCCTTGCACTGTCCATTCCGTCAATAGGATCACATAATCGAGATATTACAGGATGTATTTGCTGGGATAAATAATAATTCTTATCTACAATATACATTACATTAAAAAAGGTTGAAACATAATTTACAACTATGTAAACTTGATACCAATTTTTAAGACATCATTATTTTTAAGTTCGTCCAAATGGTATGCCCTTTGCGTGGACGGTAAATTGCTTCCATCCTTTAATAAATATTAGATCACCCATTTATCAATACGTCGATATTACATTTAAATATGCCAAAAACCATACTTCACAAATGACGTAAGAAACGGTATCCCCTTGCCGAAGCTTTTTACCACCTTTGGAATTTAATCTCAAAGCCACATTTACATGTGGTAATGACTTAATGTCATTATAATCTTCGGGGTTTTTCGTAAGTTGCTAAAGTTTAAATATAAAAGACTTTAAATGTGCTTTTTTATTATAAGATACTGCAATGTTTAGCTAACTTTAGTGATAGTCCAATTTTGAAGTTGAACTTTTTCGTCCATTATTTGGTCTTTAAGATTAATAAGATAAGAGGCGATCTCGTCTAAAATTAAATCTTTTTGTTTGTCTGACAAGATTTGACTAATTACGTACCTGAAAGAGTCGTTAACATTAAAAAAAAAATCTAAACGAAAAATCGAGCAAGTTTCATACTTTCCGGCATCACATGCTAGCCCCGACCAGTCTCGTCGAACAATATCTACACCTTTAATTTCTTCTGTAGTTACTATTTGACCATTTGGTAACCTTTGTATAACAAGAGCAGCATATTTCTTTTTCTTTAACAACAGCATTGATTTAAATATGCCATCTATCTCAATTTCTAAATGACGATATAATTTATTGACGTCGAGTTTAACCTGCAAAAAAATAGGTTAAAAAAATAAAACAAATAAAAAAAAACCATATTTACTTTATTCCCCAATTTCATTACGACGTCTAAATCGGTGGAATTAGTGTTAATCATAATCGAATCTGTGTCTCCATAAATAACTTCCAAATTTGCCTGCATTGATACCGTCACATTTTAATAATTTATAAAAAAAATTAATAAAATGTTTACTTTTACCATTTGAACAAGATTTTTAGTTTGCAAAAGAATTTCGCGACCCTTCGTAGTAATAAAAGCTGCTAGTGGCTTTGCGTAAAATCTTGAATTGGAAAATCCAAGACATCCGTACATACTATTTGCTGTTAGTTTTAAAGCCTTTTGACGAATATCATACTAAAAATAAAATTATTAAATTCAATAAAAATAAACAAAAAAAAAACTGTAAAAATAGCAAGTAGGCTACTTACTTGAACTTTAAGATCATTACTGAGATCAGAAGATTTTAAAAGCTTTTTCACTTGTTGGCGACTTTCAACAAGACTTTTTATTTCTAATGGTAAAATTCCTGGAGAGCTAGAACTATCAGGAACAAAAGCTTCTTCATCACTCTGTAAAATGTTTATTATTTATTGCTTTAAAAATAAACATCAAATATAAAAATCAGTAGAAATTATACCTTGGCGTCTCTTTGCATTCCAGTAAAGCAAACATTGTACTCTTGAATAATTGATGGATACAAACTATTGAAATCCATTAATAAAATGAACTTGTCATAGAGACCTTCAATAAAAATAAAAAATGCAGCCATTGTAATATATTTCTAAATATTAAGTACCTTTCTTTGGCTCCAAAACCAGACCGCCGGCATATGTAGCTTTCCGTTTAGATTTATTTTTAGTATCTTGCACATCAAGTTCATCAATTTCTACTCCGTCATCTATCGTTGTATTTAATTTAGATTTATTGTTCATCTTGTTGTATTGTTTATCAGGTACTATGTATCCCTTTTCGGTAAATGCGTGCAACAGCAAGTACTCATTTCTTTCAGATCTACCTCCCAATACAGTACGCGACTACAAATAAAATGATTAAACTCAAGCAACTACGGTCACCAATTCTAAATAAATAAATTACCATTAAATTGCCAGCAATATTGGTTATTTGCAATGCAAGAGGTAAAACATTTAATTCATAAATGATGTGCAAACTAAAATTAGCATCAAGAAGACTCCATTCAACTAAGTTTAGCAATCCTTGTGACGAGCTGTTGTAAATCAAGTTTTTAAAAAAAAAAACTTTGAAAAAAAAAAAAAAAAAAATTACCGAAATGCTAAGTTAACATCAAGTTCCACACGACTTTTATTTAAAATTAACTTAGTTAATGCTGTCAAATCATAACTTTTGCTGCGAATGACCTCTTTCGTCATAATTTTTACATCACAAATTAATCTCCCACAAGTTACTTCTGAAATACGTAATCCAGACTAAAAAAAATAATTATTATTATAACAAATTCGGTAGATATTGAAAACAAATCAAAACTAACAGTGAACTTCGGCATGATCGATTTTCTCAATCTCCCTAACCGCGACCAATTCGGGATTTTGTGGGCATTTAACTGATGTAACAAAACTCCAAAATCAAAACTTACGATATCATGACCCTGTAAAAATAAAACTAGCAACTTGAGTTAATATGTTTAAAACCTTAGGTTTATTTGTACATACCACAATGATATCAGGGTCAAAATTAAATATTCGGACCAAGATAAAACTTAACATTGCCCTGCTAGAATCAAATCTGGTAACATTAAATCGTTTCTAGACAAAATAATATAATTAATTTCATTATAACATGTGCTATGCTATATGTTCACTATGTTTACTTGATTCTTAATTTGATCTTTAAAATCTAATGGAAAAATCTGGTCAGTGGGTCTTGTCACCGCTGCAAATAAAACAAAAAAAAAATTTAAAATTATTTTAGTACGAAAAAACAAAGCACCAAAAACAAATACATATACCGCAAATATGCTCATGAAAAGGTGGAACTGCAGATGGTTTATCAAGATAATAATCATAGCGCACCATACAAGAGAAAGCTACAATCTGAAAATAAAAAAAAATCAATAGTTAGAACTATTTTGAATTTATAAAAGCGCTAATAAAAAAACACCTCATTTTGATGAGTTACTGCATTGGTGGCAGTTTTTAATGTCATAGCCATTATAGTTACTGGTGGAATTTTTAAATCTGCCTTTATAGGTATAACGTGATCTGGTTTATCAATTGATAGTTCTACTTTACACCAGCTAATAGGTGCCACTGTTTTAGTCGGTGCATTAAGTTCTAACCAACAAGGTCCTTTCATTCGTTGATCCAAAAGAAGCTGCTCAAGACTAGACGTATTAGTGCCAAAAACATGGCTGAATGTTTCTCCTACTAAATCATTTGGTAATGATGGAAACTCGGCCTATATTGCAACATAGGCTTTAAGTAATTAGCAAAATATCGTTAAAATTTCTAAAAAACATACCGGATACTTTACTTCCAAATATTCGGCTTCTACAGGTACTTCCATTTTTTCAAAACAATATTTTTTCTTTGATTTTTTAGCACGAAACCGCATAATTTTATACTTTTCTGCCAATAAATTACTTAATTCTTCATGCACATTAACGAAAGAAACAGCATTTTCGCCATCTTTACTGTTCCGTCGCTAAAATTAAAACATTTAAATAAAATACTTTTATGAAATACAGTACAGGTACAGTATTTGCAAATAACTTACAAATTCTCTAGGTAAGAAAAATACTGTTCTTTCAATGTTGTTTACAGTAACGCAACAACTGACATATTTTTTATGATTCTCGTCCCATATCTTTCCAAATAAATAAACCTTTCCTGCAATTATTTCATTAAATATTTATTAAGTCAAAAAAATAAAAATCATTAAAGAAATATCTACCAGGGTGCTTAAAATAGTCTTCGTAAGCATCAAGCCAAAAAAATTTAATTTTTTCTCCATCTTCTGAATTTATTGAAGTCGCAGTTTCTAGCAGCTCAGTTGTTATTGATGGTAATTCAGGTTCAACTGGATTTGAAAATGAATACTGTAAACACATGTCATCCCAATTGCTAGACAAACTATTCTCAATTTTTCTAAAAGTAATCATACAATCATCAATTAAATTTAGTATAGATTGTTAGAATTCGACTATAAATTATTATTAAACTTACTCTTCAAGTTCTTCTTTGATAATTCGTGCTAATGGTTTATTTGCGGTTGAGTTAGGATTATCCACCTGCTTTTCTTCCTTAATAGGAAATTCTACATCCATTTCCATGTCAAACTCCCCGTTTTCATACTCGGCAATTATATCACTATCTAAATATTCATTATTATCCACTTCATTTTTCACTACTGGAGTTGGTTGCTCTTGACTTGTAGTGACAGTATCCGAATTTAATAGAAACGAATCTCCTTCATCATTTAAATTAACAACGCGCGGTCGAATTGGTTTGGAAAAACTAGGTCTTGTTGGAGTACTAATTTTCGAACTACTAAATCTACAAAATAACAAAATACTAGAATTCACGCAGTTAATTGTTTCATTAATTAAAAAATATTTACCTGTTATTGAAAACAATAGGAGAATTATTTGGTGTAGCTAAAGTTTTCTTTTTAAGAACAGTAGGTTTGATAACATTTGGAGTTACTGGGCTGTTTTGCATGTCTTCCAAAATATTTTTTAATAAATCATCATCATTTACTTCCACAGTTTTCTAAATAAATTAAAAAATTTGTAAACATGGATCGGCATGAACTAAATACAGCTGTAACTCATTACTTCAATTTTTCGTTTTGTAGGCATGGAAGCAAACATGCTTTTTAGATCTTTGCTTCTAACAAGCGGCGCGCCACCTTTAGCGCTTAAATTCTTTTCATTTTCTTTTTTATTTTGAACTTTTTCTGCTCGCTTCTTTTTTGATGTGTTTGAACAATCTTCTTCGTCGTCATCGTCAAAGATTTCCCGTCCATCTTCAACATAACCTTGACCATCTAAAATAATAAAAAAAATTGTATAAAACAAAATTACAATTGAATAACTTTCAACAACTTACTATCATCAACTATCCAGTCATCATCTTGACGATTCCTCACCAGTTTAGAATAATCTTTTTCGTCCACCACTTGCCAAACCGTCTCTACTTCATCGATCTTAGTCAAGATTTAAAAGTCAGTTAAAATACAGGCTATAGCTTAAATAAATTATATTAACTTACCTCATATTTATTTTTACTTCCTTTTAACTGTTTTAGTTTTTCAAAAGTATGACCGTGTTTATCTACTTTCTGCCTTCTAGACCGTCCACTACTTAAACCTGGCTGATCTATACAAATCGTTTCAAAACTTCAACACTTAAAATATTAAAACAAATATTCAGCAACTCACCATTTCCGTCCATTTAAATTCACAAAATATTAATTCATTAACAATAATAATTTAACAATTAATAATAACAAAGTGAACCAACAATTTAACACAATCTGCGCTTATATCGCGGGAATAAGTTTTGGCGGGAATTGTTGTGACGTCACCCAAAAGCGAAGGTAAGCCAATCCACAGCTGTTTTGAAATTGACTTGATTCCGATTTTCTTTCATTTAAGAAAAGTTTAATAAATTAATTATAATTTCTTAATTATTTGTCAAGATTTTACTACATGTAACTCTAGTTATTTTACTCTTATTTTTTTTATTATTGACAAGAGAAATATTAAACAGTTGTGCCCCATTGGATCCCAAATTTAGAAGAATGCCTATGTATAGATTTACAGTAGATCTGCTACCAGATCATGTTTAGATAGATTTATCGATTCTCGCATCCCCAAGGATCGTTTATATTATCCCCAGCTATCCATTTTAAAACTTTCAGCGGTTGAATAATGATGATTATGGCATGAGCTATAAAATCTTACTGCGCATGACAGAAGAAAAGGCGAAAGTATACCGGAAACGGAATATAGCCTTTGAAACGGAAGTGCTTTCGATTAAAAATGGCTGGCGAGTAAAAACAGAGATGGTAGATGAAAATTAACTTGTGCAATGGATTTATCGTGATACCACATGCAACAAATGATGGCTCACTCAGCAATAGCAACATCAGCTGCAGATATTTCACGAAAAAACCCTCAAGATGATTACGAACTTATTCAACGAGTGGGAAGTGGGACATACGGAGATGTTTATAAGGTAAACAAACGCATTTCTACGCGTACAAAACTCTCCACATTTAATCGTCAAAAATGACAAATGTATCCTTGAAATTTCTTTAAATGTAAAATTAATATAAGGTAGAATTTTTTTAATGAAATAAATGCGTCTATGGTTTGTCTGAATTATGTATTAAGATGTAGTTTGATCCAACAAACCGAGCTCAATTCTGTAATAATTCCAAAGCTGTTGATTTATGAAAAACATTAATCACTTCTTAAGAACATGCACAAGTCATTTTCGTTTATCTTGAGATAACGAGAAATTCAGTGACAGTTCTAGCATATCCAATTACCTTCAAAATCTTGTGTGAACATTTTTTTTTTTTTTTTTTTGGAGGAAAAAAAGTTTTGTTAAAAAACTGTTTTTCAAGGTTTATTTAGCAAATATTTGCTCGAGAATAACACATTTTTTTTTTATTTTACTAGTGTGAAATTGTCACAGTAGATAGTAATTTATCATCTACAGCAGGAATCAGGCTGTAAATAAAAATGTTTACGAATCATTTTACATGCTAATGACAGTTTTTCAATTTAACTACAGTACAACTAATTTTCAAGAGTAAAATGTAATTCAAGTTCAAACATTCGGTTTCACGAGTTTCTCAAAATGTATTTAAAATATATAATTATATTTTTCCTCTTGTAAACAAAAAGACGTATTTGAAGAGGGAGCATGAATTATAGAAATTAACTCGTCATACATTTAATAAGCATCTTCCTGGATTTACAAAAGCCAAATAAATCTTTGCGTATAAGAATTAACGTGGAAGAAAATTTAATTTTTTTTATTTAGCATTACTAACTACAGGAAATTAATTTTCATTCTCCGTTGTGATTCGACAATTCACGTGTCTGAATCAATTAATTACTATGAGAAACACGAATTTGTTGGTCTTGAGTCATTCTCGGTTTTTTGTAAAGGGTGGGGTTCTCATTTATTTATTTATTTTTGCACGCCAGAAAGAGTGTCAAACTTTCGATTTTTTTTTTTTTATGCTAATGTAGGACATTAAAGAATCAGTTGCATTTTCGAGAGGAGAAAAAAAAACAACTAACATACAGTAGTTCCATGCCTTGCATTCAACAAAATGTTTAGAATGCGGGTAATGTGTCGGAAAGTGACCTCAATTCAATGAGGGTTGGAGCTTTTTCTCCATATTTAGATTCACGTATGAAAACCTTGATAAGCTTGACCTGTGACCAAATTGCCGTTTTTTATTATGTAATTGAAGCAATAGTAGCATTGAAATAATGTTCGTCGTTATGGAAATCCTCGTTCGCAATTATTACGCTACTATCTCTTGTTTATCATTTATAAAAGTTTAACGTTTGAGATTTATTTTTTTAAAAAGTTTTGATTCGAAAAAAATATTTAAAAAAAAAAAAAAAGATATAAAGATGGTCCATTGAGCGAATGTTGACATGTTTTTTTTTTTTCTTATTCGGAAAGTTCAATCACCATTTTAAATTTAGGCGCTTTGCCATGTGCAGTTTTTGCCTTGCGAAATTCCCCCCAACTTTTCTATACGACCAGTGAACTAAAAAAAAACTCTTTTTATTCATAACACAGTACTAATGACCTGTTTTAATTGCTTTGATTTTTATTATTATTTAATTTGTACGTACGCAATTTTATTTGTTTCATTCAATTAGTAAAATCGGTTTTTGTTTTTCTAGGCGAAGAGACGTCTTACGGGGGATTTTTCTGCTATCAAAATAATCAAATTAGAACCTGGTAAAGTATTGATTTTTTATAGTTGCATTTGATTACATACATGTATTGTGAAATAATAATAAATTTTTTTTTTGTCATTTCATTTGTAGGAGATGACTTTGGAATTATACAGCAGGAAATACTAATGATGAAAGATTGTCGGCATCCTAATATCGTAGCTTATTTTGGAAGTTATTTGAGGTTAATTTGAAAGTCACGAAATGTTTTTTTTTTTTTTCATTCATTTGCGTTTTATTATCTTTGTAGGCGAGATAAATTATGGATTTGTATGGAATATTGCGGAGGAGGTTCACTTCAAGATATTTATCACAGTAATTTTGAAAAACTTTAATTAAAGAATTATTATTTTTAACATTTTATTTTTCTAGTCACGGGACCTCTAACGGAGATACAGATTTCATTTATTTGCCAAGAAACTTTAAAAGGACTTGCCTATCTACACTCAATGGGGAAAATGCATCGTGATATTAAGGTTTATAAGTTCTACATTTAATTTATTGGTGCAGGAATTTGAAAACAAAAATCATTTTTTTAGGGCGCCAACATTTTACTTACGGAAGAAGGAGATGTAAAACTTGGTAAATTACATTTTAAATTAATTAAATCGGGTTTCGAAAAATTTTAAATTATAATTTAAACAGCTGATTTTGGAGTATCAGCACAAATTACAGCAACAATAAGTAAACGGAAGTCGTTCATCGGAACTCCTTATTGGTGAGATCAGTTTTCTTACTTTTTTAGTATTATAAGTTTTGTAATTTTTATTTACGTCTACAGGATGGCTCCTGAAGTAGCTGCAGTGGAGAGAAAAGGTGGTTATAATCAACAATGTGATATTTGGGCTGTTGGAATCACCTGCATCGAATTAGCCGAATTGCAACCACCAATGTTTGATCTTCATCCTATGCGTGCTCTATTTCTCATGTCTAAAGGTGGATTTAAACCTCCGACGCTAAAGGAAAAAAGCAAATGGTGATTAAAAACAAAATTTCACGCCAATATTTTTTTTAAATTTACATTTCGTTTTAATGAATAGGACGCCTGATTTTCATAATTTTATAAAAATCGCTTTAACCAAAAACCCTAAAAAGAGGCCTTGCGCCGAAAAATTATTAACGGCAAGTATTTTTCATGCGAAATCATTACGGATATTAATAATAATTTGTGCTGCTTTATATAGCATCATTTTTTACTCGGGAATCTAAATAATAACGTGACTCGAGATTTACTGGATCGCGTTAAAAATCCGCCCAGTTCCTTCCACGAATTGGATCCAGACGAGGACGGAGTAAGCCACAAAAAATAATGCGCGGAAAAATAACGTTCACAAATTACCAGTATTTTTTTAAAAAAATTTTGTAGTCAATTGTTGAAGTGCCACATCGAATTGCCTCCAAGAAATCAACAAAATGCAAACAGAGAACGGAATCCGAAATTCATAGTAGATATATTATTATTACTTGCTTTTAAATTATCTATTATCAAACTTTTGCTTTTTTCCTTTTTCAGTGGAAAGTATTAATTTTGATCCACCTTTGGTGACGGAGCTGTGTCCTGAGCCTATTCCGGTAATTATTTTAATCTCCAAATCTTAAATTCAAATGTTAATTTTTTTTTTTTGAAAAAATATTTATAATATTTGCAGGAAATATGCAACGGGGGTGTAAGTGAAGCTTGGGGTTTTGCCGAGGATTCTGAAGAGGCCGAAAATTATGAAAATGCAAAGCTATGGCATGACTGTGACGATAGCGAAAAACGAAAGTAAGAGCTTGATAAAATTATCACTTTTATCTAATAACGTTTAATTTCTGAATGTTTCTGTGTTTTGATTTGTTTTTTGAGTTTGCAATTATTACATGTATTATTTTTTTTATTTTTAATAATTTGCTAACACAAAGTTAATCGGTGTGGTAGTAACTTTTTTGTAGTCGTAAACGCTAGTTTGTATAATTATGTAAAGTAGTTAATTGAATTGATGAAAGAAACAATCTCTTAACTTCTTCTTTGTCAGGAGTCTCTTGCAGTACATTGAGGAAGAGCTCCTTACGAGGTAATACAAAAACCTATATAAGGTGATGGGATTACTTTGGGTTAGCACTTAGAGCATGCTTAATTAGTGTTTGTTATTAGTAGGTAGTTTCATGTCATAATAATTGCACTTCATTATTCATAACGGCACCCTGTTCATTGCACATGATAAATTTGTTCATTTAAAATGTGGCTACAATGAGTCGTCGACCGCATTGTGCATGGTGTCTTTGTTCTTCTAACTGTGGCTGATGGCTTTTTCGTTTCAGAGGGCATCGAGATAGGCTAACCGACGTTGATGAAGATCTAAAATACACTCAACAGTAAGCATTTATAATCCATGTCACCACGTTGCACTTTACTAATAAGATTAAACGTTTTAATTGTAAATGTGAAGTGGTTTGGGTTTTTTTTTCATCTGTTTACTGGAACTATTGCATGAATATTCTTTACTTATATATACATTTGAAGTTATTTTTGTTTTAATTTGATTGAAGATTTCATTAAATTGGCATTTATTTCAGGGCAACATTGACCTGCGAAGAAGCAGATGCGAAATTAATGGCGGTAAGCACTATTAATATATACTCCGAATAGTATGTTAGTGATTAATCTACAATGAAATATATTTATTTTAAATAAAGGCTAAAGGAGGTTATTATGAATCCAGCCAAGGAGAGGAAACCGATCCAGATCAAGAAAACGATGGAAGTTCAACGCTAAAATATGACGCCAAAGTGCGGTCCCCTGTTAACGGAAATAGTCACAACGAAAAAAGTTCGGGTGACCACAACGGAGTTAGCAATGGTAAAAGTCATCAGTCCGAAACTCCAGAGGCTGATGATGGAGACGCATTTCGACCAGTTGCGCCACCAAGAAAACGAGAAAGAAAAAGATCGTCACCTCAAGTAATAATTGCAATCACAACTTAAAATAGCCATTTAAAAAAAAAAAATGAATTCTTTTTCCAGCGCCTTGTAACCAATGGTTTACCTCCCACTCCAAAAGTTCACGTAAGATCAGATTCAAACGAATTATTTTTAATCAATAAATTAATTCTAAATTGTTCAGATGGGAGCTTGTTTTTCAAAAGTATTTAACGGGTGTCCACTAAGGATAAACTGTACAGCCAGTTGGATTCATCCAGCAACGAGAGACCAGCGTATACTCATTGGTGCAGAAGAGGGAATCTACACTTTGAATTTAAACGAACTTCACGAAACTGCCATGGATCAAGTAAATCTTCATTTGTATTTCCTTCATCTCTTATCAGTAATTAACGATTTCTTTGTAGTTATATCCAAGAAGGACAACGTGGATGTATGTGATAAAAAATGTTTTAATGTCTTTATCAGGTGAGTTAAAACCTTCTGCAAGACATTTTGTTCTTATTGAAAAAAAATCGAGAATCTTAATAAAGTCTTATTTTTTAATAGGGAAAACGCCGCATCTGTACAGACACGAGTTATTAGGGTTGCATAATAAACAAAATAACAGGTTTTCGCTTCCAATGAATAAAATACCAGAAAGATTTGTACCAAGGTATAAAACGCCCTTATTTTTCATATTTATTTCAATGAAAATTAAAAAATATTCTTAACAATATTTTGGCAGAAAATTTTCTGTTACATCGCGAGTTCCAGACACGAAAGGCTGCATAAAGTGTTGTATGCGACGTAATCCTTATAATGGATATAAGTATTTATGTGGAGCTTCGGGTGATGGAGTATTTTTGATGCAGTGGTATGATCCACTCAACAAGTTTATGCTACTAAAAGTAACTAAATAAGTTAATAATTTTTCAAACTGGACAAATTTATTTCTTTTTTATTCGTAAATAGCATTATCAATGCTCTTTGCCACCGGATTTAAAAGTCTTCGAAATGATGATAACACCTGATTTAGAATATCCTGTCATTTGCGTGGGAGTAAGCAAGGGAATTGATAAGAATCATCTCAGGCTCGACCTCATTAATCTCAACTCAAACGCTAGCTGGTTTAACGAGGATGATAAAGACGGATCAGGTATTTTTTCCTCAATTAATTCACTTTAAACGATACGTTTTGAAACTTCTTTTTTTTTATTTCAAAGCCACTTTAGTTCCAAAATGCAAAGAAAGTCTAAAGATTGTTCATATAAGTCAGTTGGAAAAAGATACGATTTTAATCTGTTACGATAGTAAGTCTTCCAAGAGTTTCAATGAAATTTTGAGAGCTCATACGGTATATTTTTTGCAGATTTAGTTAAAGCTGTGAATTTACATGGGAAATTGAAGTCCAATAAAAGGCAGAAGGCCGAGTTACATTTTGATTTTCCTGTAGAATCTTTAGGTCTGTTTGAAATCTTACTTTTTATAATTTTAAGAGACCTCGTTAATTTTATATTGATTCGGAAATTTCAGTTTGCTTAATCGATAGTGTGTTGGCATTTCATAAGCATGGAATGCAAGGAAGAAATTTTAAAGGCAACGAAGTTACGCAAGAAATTTGTGACAAATCCAGGTTGTTTAGGCTTTTAGGTTCAGATAGGTAATTATCATCTATTTCCTGTCTTTTAAATTCTTTTTAAATGTTTTTTTTTTTTATCATCAGAGCAATTGTACTTGAAAGTCGTTCAGTGAACCCAACCTCTACCGAAATCGGATCCAATCTTTACGTTTTAACTGGACACGAGAATAGCTATTGATCGTGATTCTACTCTTTTGGTTAATAATTAACTCGCTTTCGCTATCAACTTTGAAAACGTTTTTTAACGGAAGTCGCGCTTGTTTGAGTAGAAGTACATATGCCAATTCTCTTCGCCTTGGCTTTAATACTGTAAATAATATTTGTATATTTCGTCGTAAAACTTATTATGCGACCCCGTTCAAAGTTTTTGGGATGCAATTGGCGCACAATCAATATCGCCTTTTATTTTTAACGCCATGACTTGTTAATTCCGTTGTTGCCATGAATTATTAGCGGAATAATTGAAAGATTTTCTATACAGGTATTTTGTTTTTATGCATCGAACTTTTTCATTAATTTTATTTTTATTTTGCTCAATCGGAAAGAATACCGTTTGCCATATCATGTTATTAATGAACAAATGCGAGATTGAATGAATGAATGAAATTGACTATCATCATTAACGGTTGTTTTTTTTTTTTTTCGTTTATTTTTATTAGCATTTAGCTATATTCTTATTAAATTTGCGATTACCAGCAAAAAAAAAATCATAAGAGGTAGAATCAACTAGTACGATTTCTTAATCGGAAGCCCGATTTGCTTCAGGCTAATGCAAACAACATGAAATAACATTAGGAATATTATATCCTAAATCTTAAATGTCTTTGTGACTCTCCGTTCTAAAGTTATTTTACTCTTTCAACTATCTACCGGTAGTGACTTTACAAATCAGATGAAATCGTGAGTGGCATCTTCATAATTAAAACGATGCGGCGATATAATTATACTGCTGGAAATTCTTCAAAAGACGTTTACAATACGAACCAAATAATTATTAAAAGTAAACAAACTAATTTCAAATTTTGCAAAAAGCTGGTTTAAGTTGAATCTTTGTTTTTGTCGCACAAATGAAGGCCTAAATGAAAATATAAAGGCGAGCAATATCCTGTACCTCTCCAAATGGGGGTCTTACACTGCAGTGCATGTGGACAAAATATCCAAAAGGTGACCCAACGGCTGCCATGTGATCCTTAAACATGAAAAAATGCATAAATGTTTTATCATAAATCGTTTTATACCGTCTTGCTGTGGTAAACTATCCATGATTATGTTTTCTCGCACAATTTTTATACTCGCAAAGATCTCTTCTTTGGTTATAGTGTGGGGCGCCAAAATTTAAAACAAAAATGTCTACGTCAAAAACTCTAAACAATCTACGATATAAAACCATCATAAACGGCCACAATAATTATGTTTATTTTAGGTTAGCAAACATCATTAGTAAATCCTTTGTAATGAGTTCGTTTACTTCAAGCTAATTAGCTTAAACCAAAATAGATAGTATTAAAATCATAATTACTGTATTACTATAATTGAATGTAATCTCACACAATTAAAATATTCGCGGTTTTTATGGGGCTCCGTAGATTCTGTAGACGTATTAAGTTTAGACATTTTGACATATAACCTGTGATCATTGCGCAATAGAAATGACGTCATTTAAAATACGTAACACAATAATAATTATTATAAAATTACTTTTCAATTAATAATATAATTCTATTATGAAATATTATTTTTTATATTTATTTAAACTGCAATATACCTATTAATTTATTTTCAAAAAATAAGTTTTTTTTTTTTGCATAAGCTGTGACGTCACACATGATAAAAGTGTACGCAAATTACAAACATGTCAGTGTTTTTCATGTTTCCAATACCGGTATTTTATTAAGTACAAATCGCTAATACACTGTAATTTATTTTGTTTCTTAAGCAAAACTCGATCCTTTTAATCCGGCCGCAAAAACTCCCCAGAAGATAACGCGATAGTTGTGCGTCATAACATTTGAAATTGAACAATGTGGATTTAACCTCGCGCGCGGGTCTTCGAGTAAACATAATCCAAATCTTAAAATAAAAAGTTTCTTCGAAATTGTTACGAAATGACTCGTAATGAAAAAGGATCTAAAAATGAGATTACTCCTCTCCAATGATAAAAACTTTTTGATTTCCCGCTTTAGTGAAGCGAGCGCACAGCTGATAGGGAAACGGCTACGTGCGCGACCTTGAAAATGTTATAATATTGATGCAGCAGTCATTAAAATGTTTTTCGCATTTATATTACCGTCAACGTCTTCGTAGGTAACCGCTGCGGTTAAAAAATAAACAATTCTAATTCCAGATAACTCCTAACAAGGTGGTAATACGTTAAAATAATTATAATAACGATTTGATAAAAAGTTTCTATCTCTGGGGTAAGTTTGTTCACTCTCCAACCCTTCTCATTGGATGCAGAGAACGTGACTTGATCCTACGTGACAATCGGAGAAGCCGTGATGGTTGGTTGCCAATTGTGCGGTTCGGTTTATAATCTGAAGAGATGTTCTCATTGTAACGACGCCTTGTATTGTAGTCTAGATCATCAACAGAGACATTGGAGTAGCCATCAAATGAATTGCGCGCCTTCCAATCCTCAGTTAAGTTTAAATCCTCGAAGGATCGCCATTCATAAAAGTAGTCATAATACCCCGTATAAAAGACCCGATACCGGTATCAACATTCATCGTGGAGACATAACTAGCGTAAATCATACGCTTAGTTTACCTCCAGAAATTTATTTGCAATTTATGAGTGCGCAGGATGAAAAACCATCCACGGTTCATCATGTGAATAATTTGTCGCCGTCGATAAATGCGTGGTCGAGTGTCCAAAATCCTTATACATCGTGTCCATCTACTTTACCAGCGAAATTCTCATCTTCTGTGGTGGAAGATAAAAGTCATAAGGTAGTAGTTACTAGTCCGACTTCTACTTACGATGAGCGCGGCGATGAGTACAAACCGGTGACAGAAGCGGCGCAGGACCGAAATGTATTCGAATTGCTGTCTTATCCTTTGCGTAATATGAGCGTCGCTCGTAATATTCCACAATTTGGTAAGGAAGATCTGGCCAGAATCAGCTGTCAATATTTGATCAACGATTTAGATAAATACGGAATTTGCGTCATCGATGATTTTTTAGGAGCGACAATTGGCAAAGCCATTTTAAGAGAGTTTAAGGTTTTGTATAGTAAAGGAGTATTTCAAGATGGAAAAGTTTTGAAAAATACTTTTACTCATCCGAGCGGAATGATTCGAGGGGATCAAACCATGTGGGTGAATGGAACGGAAATGTGCACCACGAATATTAAAAGTTTGATCGAGTTGGTCGATGCAATTGTCATGACGAGTTGCAGGCATCCCAATAATGGAAAAATGGGAGAATATCGGATACAGAATCGTACAAAAGTAAGATAATTATTTCTTAATTAATTTTTTTTTTTTTTAATTGATAAAGAAGTAAAAATTTTCGATTGCCCTTGAATTATCTATATCTTTTTGATTTACAGCCAAAAATTTCTGTATCAGTTTTGATGAAATTTACTATACTAAAAAATAATTAAATCGGGGAGATAATTCTGAGAATTAATACGTAGGTTTCAGATTGATGACGAATTTTTGTTTTCTAAATTGATATTTAAAAATTCTCTTGCATAAAAAAAAATTAAATATTTTTAGATTAAAAAATTATAAACCGGAAGTCCGCAATTTCCTCGATAGGTGTTGATTTAAATAAATGTTTTGTTGCATCATTAGTTAGGAATTACTTTGTGTTCTCTAATGTTCAGTTTGGGACTCTTATCAACTGAATTATAATACAAATAATTTTTTGTATAGGCAATGTTGGCGGTTTATCCAGGACGGGATTCTCAGTATGTCAAACATGTTGATAATCCTAATAAAGATGGTAGATGCATCACTAGTATTTATTATTTAAACGAAAATTGGAATTCGAAGGTGATTATTTTGTTTTTAACACCAATAATAATTATTGCAGATTTTAAAAGACTGGTCTAATAATTTTTTTAGGACGATGGTGGCTTGTTGCGGATATTTCCTACAGAGTGGGATAGACAAGTGGCTGATATTGAACCTCTGTTTGACCGAATGTTGTTTTTTTGGTCTGACCGACGAAATCCTCACGAAGTTCTGCCTTCTAAAAAAACCCGGTAAAATGAATGCGCATTCCACTGCTTTTTGATACATTTATTCTTATCTTCGATTATTATTTCTCAGGTGCGCTATCACTTTGTGGTACTACGATCAAAACGAAAGAATGGCTTACGAAAGTCGCAGTAAATGTTATTTATTATTTTTAATTTTGTACAGTACTTTTAATCTCGTTAACTTCAATAGGTGCTCAGGCTGAATCTGTTAACATGAATGGGTCGACAAAAGTTTGAAGTTTTAAAAGTTTATAAAACAGAGAAGAGAAGATGGCTGTGAGATATTAAATAATTTAGTAGCATTTTCTAGTCGGTTAAAAGTTACTTTGGTCTTAGAATTTATATTTTATTGTGTTTAATGTAAAGTCACAATAATAATTGTTTTGTAAAAGTTTATTTTGAAGATGTAAAGAAAAACAATTTATTTCTGCAACTGTCTTGTACAGTCTTAATAAAGTTCCTCATGATCATTTTACACGTGGTCTTCGCGTTCATTTTCGAAGGTCAGTTATTTATCAGTGTTTGATTACACACAGTAGCCTACTAGGGTTTTACGCTGCTTTTCACGAGTGACTTTAGAAACAAACCAAAGTCCATTGAAAAGTCCCTGAACCTTTATAATCCATATCGCATAAACCATTGGTAAAATTTAACTACATGTAGTTCATCTCGACATGAAATTTTCCCATCGTTTGCAATTATGAGTTGGTACGATTTTGCAGCGGGATGTCTTGCTGGTAATGTAATATTATTGTATTTTTATTTACCTAAAAAAATCTAATAAAATGTATTACAGGAAGCGCTGGTATCTTCGTTGGTCATCCCACGGATACTCTCAAAGTCCAATTATATTTTTGCTAATTTTTTTTTTGTGTACAGTATTTTTAAAAATAATTTTTTTTTTAAATAATTTAAGGTAAAACTCCAAACGGATGCAAAACAATCGCTTTTATCAAGTGTAATGCACACGTATCGGCATCATAACGTATAACTTTTTCACTTCCTGAAATAATTGTCGTATTACAGTAGTTTAAATTTTCAATAATGTTTTTTTTTAACTCTTAGATTCAAGGATTTTTTAGAGGAATGACGTTTCCTTTGATGACAAGTGGTTTTATCAATAGCATCCTGTTTGGAGTGTATGGACACGTGTGTTCGTTTATGGGCGAAACAAATTATGGCAATATAAATAAAGACCGACTTCCATCGCTTTCAACCATTTATTTAGCAGGTTGTGCAGGAGGATTGGTACAAGTTAGCTTTATTATTCCAATTGAATTGGTAAAGGTCAAATTGCAAGCGGAATCTCATGGTAAATTACTGTAATCAAATTATGGTATAAAAAATTAATAGAAGAAGAATTATTTATAACAGGAAATAATTATCGAGGGTCTATAGACTGTCTACGACAGTTATGGCGCACTTCTGGCTTTCGAGGATGCTATCAAGGAGGACTTATTACTGTTATTAGGTAAATGATTGTTAATAACTGCGCAATATTCATTTTTAACAAAACAGAATAGTAAATTGACGTAGGGATGTTCCATCGTATGGCACGTATATGCTAATGTACGAATGGATACTTTACAAATTATGCAAAAGGAAAAAGCAGGATGTGATGAATACATTGCTTGCCGGCGGATTTGCTGGTATGTAATTGATATGTTGTACAATAAAAAGAAAATAAAATTCTAATTTCAATTTTGTAGGAATAATATCGTGGTTTATTATAATTCCGCTAGACGTTGTTAAAAGTCGTTTGCAAGCTGAGAATTTTCAATCTCCAAAATATAAAGGAATTTTACACTGTTTTAAAGAAAGTTATTTGGAAGGAGGATTGCGAATATTTTTTAAAGGCTCTGGATTAATGGTTTCAAGAGCATTTCCTGTTAATGCCACTATACTTTTTGTATATTCTACTTCCTTATCTTTTTTTAACTCTTCAGAACTATTTAAAAATTAATTCTTAAATATACCAAAGTGTACACAAATGAATGCCCTAGTTTCATGGCGCAATATTTAATGTAATAAATTAAATATTTATAAAATAGAAAATTAAATTTTATTATTATTATAATATCTGTGAGTTAACTAAATTAATTTATTACATTTATTAAATATATTGCGCCATAAAATTAGGGCATTCATTTGTGTACACCCGGTACCGGGTAATATGTACCGGTAAATGAAAAAAAGAAATTAAATTGTAACTATGGTTAAAAGTATTTACATTAGTTTCAATTCGTTTAATAGCTATCGATAAACGCTACCGATTTATCCGCATCATCAAATTTTAACAATGAATATAATATATTCATTGTTAAAATTTGAATAATTGAATAATTATTACGTTCAAGTAATTTGACACCTATATATTATATAGGTGTCAAATTACTTGAACGTAATAATTATTCCGACTCCGATGACAACCACACCTAGCTTATCACGTGACAAATCATAATACATGTACAGTACTTTATTAACAGCTGATCTAACGAGCCTAACTTGCCTATAATGTACGGTGATAACAAACGAGCCATTTCGGCCAATCGACACTATTTTATTGATTAAAACATAGCTATAGGCAAAATTAAAAATAAGGTGGGACCAAATGTTTTAGCAATGGTTAATTTTAAAACATGGAATTACGATTTATTTCCTACAAAATGGAGTGCCGTAGTATTTATAGCATATATGGTTCTATTTATAAATCAAGGTAAATATCAATTTAAAATAATAATAATTAATTAGGTTGCCTAATCCATGTAGCCGTGTATTTCTATTGAAAGTGCTCATGATGTGAACGAGTTTGGTGTTCAAAAATATGGCTTTTTTTTTTTATTATTTACTGTATTATGTTGTCGAAATCACGAAACAAATTACACCGTTAAAAAAACATACTTTAATATAGACTAATAAATATTATATAATCCAGATTAAAATTAAGACTGCGCGCGCGTGTATTTTGTTACTGCTTGTTTGTTTGCTAATATTGAGCTGAAACTTTATAATATTTTCTAAATATTTTCTTCTGTCTTAGGTATTTTAATCACAGCTACAAAGACCACCGAAAGTACATACAAATACAATACTACAGCAGTTGTATTACTAACCGAATGCCTTAAACTAATAATCTCTTGTTTTTTATACATTCGGGAGTAAGTATTTATAAAATATAATTTTTGTTTAGAATAATAATTATAACCACCATCTAGGGCTGTAGCTATATAATCTTCTTTTATATTTTAAAATAATCATAAATTAATGCATGCCTGAAATTGCGTGCTTAAAATAATTTTAAATGCAACTAAATACTGAAAGAATGTTATTTCATAATATATATTACCTCAATTCCATTGATTAATTGGCGTGAACGTACGACACACATTTCACTTGAAATATTATTTGCGCACTTTACAACACAACAATGCCGGCTTGCTTTCATTGAAACTTTTTCCAATTTTATTTTATTGTTGTTACAACAATGTGTGTTGTAAAACGATGAGTGCAACGTTCACAGTCGCAAGTAGGGTTAATTTATTATAAAGGAAACCGGTTTCAGGTGTCAGTCATTGACCTTCTTAATTGCAACCCGTAATCTTCAATTATTATTATACTGTAACCAAAGATGATGTTAACTTCAACTTTTAAAAAGTTTATTTGTGATCATTTTTCAACATCACTTTAAAGAGTAATTAACTGTATAATTTATTTGACAAATGACAAATTAAAGTGTTTGCAGTAGTTATTAATTATGCTTAATAATACTGTCACAATCGTTCATAATAATAAATCGATGCAACGAAAAACCATTATTTTAAAAATAATTTACAATGCATGTTTGTTCCCTTCATTTTAATCTTCTCCTTTGAATTTAACAATAATAAAATATCTATTGTGACACTACTAAATTCGATATAAAATCTACACATGCTGGCGAGATTAATAAACAATTAATTTCGATAGTAGGCTATTTTCGATTTAAGTTTGCAAATAATTTTGTTTAATTTACGTGTATAATATAAATTTTTTTTAAAAAAATTACAATTATTTTTCAGTCATAGCAGCAAACAATTAATAGAAGATGTTTCTGCCAATGTTAAAGGTGTGGAAAATATATAATTATTATAATAACTTATATTAAATAATTCCCATCTATTTTGTTTGTTTTTTTAGTTTTAGGACTATATTCTGTCCCTGCCATTCTATATTGTTTATACAACAATTTGGCATTCGTTAATTTGGCTGCTTTTGATCCTACAACTTATTACCTCCTATTACAATTCAGGGTGGTTATCACCGGTATTTTGTTTCAGGTAAAAACAAAAATTTTAAAACGAATTAGTTTTAGATTCTAATATAATTATATTTATAGCTGTTATTTAGGAAACAATTAAGTGGTAAACAGTGGTTTTCACTGTTGTTGTTAACGGTAGGATGCATAGTTAAAGAGGTGCCTTCAACATTTGCCTTAGGTGGCCTAGTCATACCTCGATTCACCTTCAATTTGCCTTTGATCGTTCTTCAGGTATGTTTATTTTAATTTTCGCACTAGTGTACATGATCGATGCTAATAATCTGCCAATTGGTAGACATTTTGTTCTTGTTTTGCAGGAGTCTATAACGAGTACTTGTTGAAGCATTCGGCTGCGGGTGTACACATAATGTTGCAAAACATTTTTTTATACGTTGATTCTATTGTGTGCAATATTGGAGTATTATGGGCTCAAGGCCAATTGTCCGATACATTTGATCCACAAGCTCTAAAGGAGATTCTTAATTGGAAAGTGTTGGGAATAATTGCCAATAATGCAGCAATTGGAATTGTCACCAGCTTATTCTTACAGTCACTCAATTCTATCCTCAAAACATTTGCCAGCGCCATGGAACTCATGTTTACAGCGGTTCTTTGCTGGATGATTTTTGGCATTCCAATTGATGAAAAAACTGTGGTGGCCATACTTATGGTGTCGTTGTCCATCTATTTATATGCCCAAAATCCTGTTGTGAATAAGCCAAAGAGCAACGCTAATTCATTAGGAAATGTTAGCCAATCAACAGAGTTGCCAATTTTGCACCAAATGTCCAAACACATTGAAAGAATCTAAAATTCGCAAGTGTTACATTTTTAGATGAAATTTACACTTTTTGATGACGCACAAAAATATATTATACGTGGGTTATAGTAATAGATTTAAATTGTCAATAATTTTTTTAATCTATTTTGGCTCTTTTGTGCTTTGGTCCCCTGCGTAATATATATCTTCGCCGTGGTTATATTTGCAGCACTTCCTTGCCAAGAAGCCTATGGAAGGGTTCCACGGTGGAATGAAAATGTAGGGGTACCAAAGCACATAAATGCCTTTATTTCAAAGCACTGTGATTCTAGTCTTGTAAATTCAAGAAAAAAAATTGAAACAAAGATGCCTTAATAAAGAACAATTATTATAATTACACTAATGGTTTAATTCCAGACGATATCATTGAAAAAAGGATGGGCTTTAATATTTTCTAAACCCATGGGTCCACTTCCCAATCGTTCATTGTGATTGTAACATAGAAACTACAAATTTATTAATTGGCAACATTAGTTTTAATCAAAGTAAACAAAATATTCGAGTACTTACACCCTTAAGCAGAGATTCAGCTTCCTTTGAAACTTTCGTTGGAATGTGAAGCTGAGTATGACTATTGAAACCACTTTGATGATAGGAAAGTAAAGTCTTGGAAAAATAAAAACATTTAATATTTTAGTTATTGAAAGTAACTACCGTATTTGTTTAACCTTTCCAGTAAATAACTCGTATAATAACGCACCAACGCTCCACCAGTCACATGATGAAGATATTGTGCCAATACCACACACCTCTATAAATCACAATAATATTAATGTAAATCCCAAAATAAATAATTAAATTAGAGGAACGAACCAGGGGCTGAATACAGACTGTCCTTGGCGTATTGGTCAATAATAACATCCACGGATGACGATTGACCAAAATATGTAAGGACTATGTGACCGTTGTCATCCAGTAGAATGTTTTCCGGTTTTAAATCTCTGCCATTAACAAGTAATTAAAATCAATGCGTAGATTAATTTATTTATAAGCATATACCTGCAAATGATTCCAACTTTATGTAGCGATGCGACTGCTGAAATAATTTCGGATGCCCAAATGCGAATATATTCTTCTGGTAATGAATTGGTTTGGGAATTACTGTCGTCCATTTGTTGAAACACTAAAGAAAAATGCTTAATTCTGTTCCTTTGTAATTCGACACTTCCGGAACTTTCTCGAAGCAAGGACGGACTTCTTTCTGTTGCAAATGGATCGCCTTCGGATGTCTTTCGGTTTTTCAACCGAGCGCGCGATAGTTCTTGTGCTATCGTTGGTGATAACGGACGTTTTTGATCATATTCGATAACCGATTTCGAATGAACATTATTTACGGGATCCAAATTGTTTGTAACTATCAAAGTAATATACAAGAATTTGTTTATAATGCTTGAATAATTTTAAAAAACTAAAGTTACCTTCATCGCTAACTCTCAACGTTTCTTCAACTGTTTTCATTAATTTTTGAGCGTTGGATACCAAATCTTCGGTATTTACATGGTCCATGTTTCTCAGAAAACCTTCGGCTGCCTTTTTATGAACGGATATCTGCTTTGAATTATTTTGGCTTCCAACACCGTGCACTATGTTTTCTTTTTTCGAATAAGTTACGCGCTGAAGTTCATCAACGCAAACATTATTCGTCGTTCTGGAAGATTGATAGCTATTGGTTGAATAATCTCCCGAAGTACTTAGGTTTACTTCATTTTGATCACTAAAGTTTGTAAAAACCGACGTTTCGTTGAGTTTTTTTCCTTCATAAACATTAATGAGTGACGAACATTCTTGTGACCCATCATTTAAACCTTCATTTAGCTTTACATTTGCACTCTGTAAATAAGATCCTACAAAATTCCAAAGTCTACCACCAGTTGCGTATTGCAAGACCAAGAAGATTGAATCTTCAGTTTCGTGCAATCTATTTAATTGCACCATATGACTTATTTGAAGAGGGAAATTAGATTGGCGAGACGCATTGTTCGGCCTTACAGATTTAGATAAAATCTTAAAATAATATAAATATATTTTATAATAAACAAAGTTGCAATAAGAATGAATAAACCTTTTTTTAAAATAAAATAATCACCTTGATAATATATGTCATATTAGTTTCAGTGTCCAAAACTAACAAAACTCTGTATACGACGCCAAGAACTTTATATCGCTGAAGTTGCACTTCATAAATATTTGAAACACTGTTACTTTGGCTATAATATACCTTTAAATTCAAAAAATAACGTTTACTCACAAAACAGTCTTTTCGCAAACTATTTTAATTAATTAACTAAAAAAAAAAATCGAAAAATATACAAAAATAATAATAATAAAAAGTGTAATATATATTTCAAAAGTTTCCACTCACGGAGTTTCCGTCGCTTGTACTTGAACTACCGCATAACTTTTTTTCGTAAAGTTTTTCAGCGTAACTTAAGTGCCTCGCAATATCTCTTCGAAATGAAGCAATCTTTAAATTGTCAGTTTCCTCTGCCAAAAATTGTAAAAATAATCTCGTTTAAAATTTTTAATAACTAATTAATAATTCTTTTTTTTTTACCTTTCAAACCATTAAGTAGGGTTTCGATCACTCTTTTGTAAATATCAAACGCTGTGTTGAAATCTCCATCCGTTTCGTAAAGCTTTGCGGATGATAATAACTGGTTGGCAACTGAATTGTAATCAATTTTTGACACTATGTTTTCTTGAACCGTAGAAAGGTCAACGCATGGTGAATTTTTTTCCGCATTTTTATCACATACTTCACTGAAATCATTATTTGACACATTTGAAAAATCAATATTTTCGTATTCGGCAAATGCTTGAGGAAATAGTAGACCCCCGCCTGGTATTTGCTCATTGTTTTCTAAAGTGGAACATGTAGAAAAAGCCGATATAATCCAGGCGTCGTTCACTTCTTCCTTCGGGATTATTTTATTTTTATGACTAGGTGAATAAGGATCGAATATATCCAGACTTTCTGAGTTTAATGTATCGTCGCCAATAGGCATTTCTTTCAATGTATCTTGATCATCACTTTCTTCGTTAGAATCCGTGCTAATTTCATCACCCGTCTGACGATATTGCCAGACACCACTTAAAATCGAATCTTCTCGCCTAAAGTATAAAAAATTAGATGAATAAAATTAAAACAAGTGACAAAAACTTGGTACAAATCGTTTTTCTAATAATAAAAAAAAAAAATATATTTTTAGAAGTGGGTAACCAAATGATCTGGCGAACTCATAGATAGTCATAGAAACAAGTAAATTTGCTACTATTTATATTTTTTTAAAAAAATTTGGAACGTAAGTTCGGGCCTTACTATGACATTTTTTCCATATTATGGTAACTTGTCTAATGTCTTTAAATGCTCTACCTGGCACTGAATTACAGGTAGAGCACTGCAAGTAGAGTAGCCTACTGCAGTGTTAAATTTTTTCTGAAAAAAATATCCTGCATGCACCACTGTACGCATGCCAAAAATTCAGTTGCTTATAAGAGTTACGCAAGCCAGAAAAGGTCGAAAACAGCTAACTTACAGCATATCTCTGTCATGTTTTTGACATTCCTCTTGAACAGACATTGAAGCAGGCTGTAAAACTTGAGTTTGGTCATCTTTATCTTCGCCGTTATTGATAACCGATTGTTTACCAGTCTATATACCGCATAAAAACAAAGATTTAAAAATAAATAATTAAAACGTAAGCCCAAGTTAAACTTACTTCAAAAAAATTTACAAATATTTGACTAGTAAATAAAGGTGGATTCAATGCAACAAATTCCAACATATCTAAAGTGCTTTGCCGACGCTCTTCAATTACCGCGGGTTCAAATCGCCCTATAATTAAAACATTACAATGATGACGTTCACATTAATAAACTACCTAATGTTACCAAACAATTTTTCTTTGGGAAAGTTTGGAAATTCTCCTTTTAAATGAAGATTAGAATGGTATACTCTCAAAGCTTTGTGTAACCTTTTAATTTCGCTAAACCGTTTCCATACTACAACCTGCATTTCAAATAAAACTTTTTTACTTTTTCTACTTATTTAATTTTATAAACAAATTATTGCCTCTGTGGCGGCCTCTGGACAATTCCTTGGAAAAACCTTTAAAAAATAAATATTATTGATAAATATTGTAATATTAGACGATTACATAATTTCAATCATGAGGAGTTTCATTCAAGTTCACACATACCGTGGACGTTATTTTATAGATTGTATACCCTTTGCTGTGAAGACATGGATCGCACACTTCAAATCTGCGAACCCAAGGATCTACCTTCCGAGGCATTTTCATTAAATAACAATAACAAATTAATTTTAATAATTATCATAAAATATAATACATAAATCAAAAATCAATCAAGAACTTCGAAACCGGGATTGCCTCATTAAAATGTGCGCATGCTCAGTATGCTCACGATCATGTGGCGGAAGTGACTACTTATCATCTGCTAGACTCTAATTTTTTGAGATGACGTTGTAAAGTGAATTAGATTATCAGATTTCGAAGGTAAACTTGTCATTTGTTAGCAATTTTATAATGTAAATTTATAAATATTAATAAAATTTTATGTTAGTATTAAGTATAATTTTTAAGCAAATATGCTTAATGTATTAGAATAATATTAACATAATTATTTTATTAAGGTCAGAAAATTATAGCAGTAACTTGAAGATTATGTAACTTTCGTTTTTCAACATTATTAATAATTATTTATCTCGTTAAAAACATTTAATTTACTATCCATGTAGTTATATATTAAGGTTATTATGTGAAAATGAACTTTGTTTGTAATTTAGTTATAGAATTTGATTTGTTACAAGTGTTGACATTTCCATGTTCCATATGCTTGTTAAGTAAATTAATACAGTATTTAATTTTTTTCCCCTAGATTATTTTTATTTTTGATTGTAACTGTGATGTTGCTTTGGCATCTACTGTCAGATGAGTGCTAGGCGGCGCAGAGTTGGGTCTGAGTCTGAATCAAGGGAGTTGTTATACACGTCTTCTGACCGACCAACTACATACTCCCAAACCGCTGCTTTCCCTGATAATAATTCCCGCCTTTATCCTTCACCACCATCAGACCCTTATAAAGATCGAATAATTGAAACAGAAATGACTTGCAGAGACAGAACTAACGAATTTATGTCAGCCGTAAAATCGGTTCAGCACAGTAGAATGGTAAAATTAAATACCGTACAGTACTTTACATGCACTGTCAGCATCATTTAATTTGTTGTTAAATTATCAGTTCTTGTTACTATTAGGCAAATGTAAATGGAATGGTTGGACCACAACAAGGAAAAGCAAAATACGATGTTAGACATTGGAACGATTTTATGACAATTGCAAAGTATACAGAATCGCAAGGCTAAATTAAAATTTAATTTTGATCCGTAATTTTTAAACTTTAGGTCAATTGGACGTGATATAGGGAACACGTACACAAAATTGGAAAAATTAACATTACGTATGCATTTTTTTAAAAAAAAAATTTAGGTTTAAATTTTAATGTCATTGGGTCATTTTAGTGGCCCGAAAAAATTCACTATTTGACGATCGTCCAGCTGACATTGAGGAATTAACGTATATTATTAAACAAGATATTGGAAGTCTAAACAAACAAATAGCCCAATTGCAAACGGTAACAATTAAAAACATTGAAAAATTATGAATTTTTATAATGTATGCATAATTTGTTTTTTCAGTTAGTTAAATCCCAGCAGAATTCCAACGGTTATCACATGCAAACACATTCCAATTCGGTTGTTGTTTCTTTACAATCGAAACTGGCTTCCATGTCGAATGATTTTAAAAAGGTTTTGGAAGTTCGAACTGAGGTAATGTTTTTTCTAACTTTAAATACGGTATTCGAAAATTCATTATAATTATTAATGATTTTATTCTAGAATTTAAAACTTCAGAAGAATCGCCGTGACCAATTTACTCAAGGACCTGTGAGTTCGTCTTTGCCACCGTCTGCCATTTCCGGTTATCATCAAGGTTCTGTTCTTATAGCTGACGAAAAAGCTAGTAGTAGAAATGATTATGCAATTAACATGGGAAACGAAGTCGTTCCAAGTTCATACTATCAACAGCAACAGATGCAGATGATTGATGAACAAGATTCTTATCTACAAAATAGAGCTGAAACAATGCAAAATATCGAGTCTACAATTGTAGAACTTGGAGGTATTTTTCAACAATTAGCTTTCATGGTTAAGGAACAAGAGGAAATGATACAAAGGTTTTGAACTCGTTATGATTAAGTTGGTCAATTTCTAAAATTAATGAATTACAGGATTGATGCTAACGTGGAAGATACCAACATGAATGTAGAAGCTGCCCACACTGAGATTGTCAAGTATTTTAGATCAGTTACTTCCAACCGGTGGTTGATGGTCAAGATCTTTGCTGTTTTATTGTTTTTCTTTATAATATTTATTGTGTTTATGGCTTAAATTTGGAGCACAGTTATAAATTAAATTTTTTTTGTTGCCTTCGATCATCACACTTTCCCTGAATTTTAGCGACCTTTGGAATAATAAATCACACGACATTCAATAATGTGGATTTTATTGATGAGGTATCGTAACATTTTATTGGTACGAGTACTAAGAAATCTCTAACCACTTTGGTGGTCATTTATTGTTGTAATTTATGAAAGAAATTTTAATACGGTCATAATTAAAATTTTTCTTTTGCATTATATATTTTAAAGTTTATTTTTATAAAACAGATATAAATTTACAGTATTTAACAAATTGTTTTCAATGTAACGATCTTATGAAAACTGCTGTGCAGCACGTAGCTTTAGATGAAGTGGCAGCTGAACGTTGTAAATTAGTTAGAACGGTGCTAGCCTGCTTGGTGAACATTTCTTTTGAACTAACTTGCTCTTTTTTTAAACTATCAATTGTTTTATTCATAGATCGTATTTTTGCTTCCAGCTGACGGACTTTTTTCTTCAAAGGTTTTAATTTGTCATTGCGTTTTGTATCAACATTAGCACTAGTGAGCGCTTGTTTGGTTTTGGTCTGGCTTTGGTTTGGTTTAGTCTCCTCGCTATTTGGTTTTGTGTAGTAATGATGATCGTCTAAGACAATCTCTTGAAAGGTTGATTTAGGATCAGTTGCAGGTGTAGTTGCCAGTTTAATCGATGTAGGTGCTGGTTTAATCAGCGTAGTTGCTAGTTTAATCGGTGCAGGTGCTGGTTTAATCAGTGTAGGTGCTGGTTTAATCGGTGTAGGTGCTGGTTTAATCGGTGTAGGATCTCGTTTAATCGGTTTAGGTTCTGGTTTAATTGGCAGAGGTGCTCGTTTAATCAGAATGGGTGCTGGCTTAAGCAGCGAAAGTGCTGGTCTCATCTGTGAAGTGGCTGGTTTAATCGAATTAGGTGGTCCAATCAGTGTGGGTGCCAGCTTAAATAGCGAAAGTGCTGGTCTAATCAGCGCAGGTGCAGCTATAGTTGGTGCGGCCACTGGCCTACTCGGCTCTGCCAGAATAGGTTCTAATGAAGCATCTTTCACAGGCATTGATTCTGGTTTTTCAGGTAGCTTTTCAATTGATGTTATAAATATTTTACGCCTTTTAATCATCTGCCAAATATAAAGCACATTTTTTAAATTTATTTTTAGAATTTTATTGTACCTGCTTACAGGACTGGACTGGTCAGCTGTTGGTTGCAATGCATTTACAGTCGATGATTTATTACCGAAAATCTGATCAAGATTTATCGGTAACTTTATAATTGGTGATGATAATAATTGCTTATTTATTAGCAATATTTGTGGCCCACTTTGTGTAGGACGAGCTAAAGATGTTACCGATGTGATCTTCACATTCGAAAGTTGAGATTGATCATCAATTTGTACAGACGGTAGACTTGGTAAAGTTGATTGCAAGGAAGAGTGTGATGATGGGACATTGGTCAATGATGAATCCTAAGTATTTTAAATTGTTAATTATACACCAAAAAATATACAAAAAAAAATATTAATACTTGTTTGGAAGAGTTGAATAATGTCGGTATAGCACATGGTTTTAATTTTACAGTTGTTCCACTTATGTCAAACTGATTCTCTTCAAAATGGTCACTACATAAGACAGTTCTTTGGTTGGGCTGCCATTTATCACCATTCACATTCATTACCCATTTTTTACAAATCTCTGGCTGACTGAAGGGAAATCTAATTTTAAAATAAAATAAAATGTCAAGTAAAGAATCGCTATCAACTTAGCAAAATATACCACATGACCACACTTACAAATAAAATGTTTTACCGTTTCCTGCCAGTGGTTTATTGCCACAATTACTCGCGCAACAAATAGACATTATCAATCATTACAAACTATAAATCAGCACATTAAAAAATTACATTTTTAATTGATAAATGAAAATAATTTAACTATTGTACTCTTCTTACTTCAATCTGTACAACTCGTTTTCGGAACTGTTGTCAGTAATAGTTTTGAAAACACTCTCTAGATGGCGCGATCAAATATATTAAGGCTTGTACACACTGTGTATTTGCTAAGAGAAAAAATATTCATTTTAGCACGCAGTGTATGGCTCATAATACGTAACGAACACTATAAAGTACAATAGTGTGATGCCTCCTGAGTTGATGTTTCCCCCTCTTTTCACGAGAGAAAACAATAAACTTGAATTAAATGGCGACGTCGAGCAGCGAGGGTAGTTGTTCGGGCCACAATGATTTTGATATTACTTCCTCGCTAGAAGAAAGCAATGGAAAATATTGTTTTAGTTGCGAAAGATGTCCACTTTGTTTATCACCGAGACGAAGATATTATTGTAAATACTGTATTAGAAGTGGCGATTTTGCGCACTCGGAAAATTCGGAGGAAATAAAGGAAAGGTAAGGTGATCTGGAGATCAGCTGATGTCCAAAACATTCATTATTTTTTTTTGAAGTTTGAAATTAATGCAAATTGTCATTAAATTTAGCTTCTCAGAAAAGAAATCAAGGCTACTGCAATTAAAGAGGGAGCGTCTATTAGCTTTATCGAAGTAATTTAATGTATAATACCGTAATGCTGGCTACAATAGATAATAATTTTACATTTATTTTTTTTTGAAACAATTTTGTTTATAAAATGTATTACTTATTCAATCTTAATTTATTATTTTTAGCTTAGGCATTGCTTTGGAGCGCTTTTCGAAAGCTGATAAAATAGTATTAATTAATTTGATACATTTTATGTTTTGTTAGTTTTAAAATTTCGATTTTATTTGTTTGTAGAAAACACAAATAAAGGATTGTCAAGAAAAAATTCGACTTTATAAGCTTTCGATAGCTGATGTTAAACAAGAAGTTTTACAATGTACGGTAATTCATTTATTCTAATTAAAACAATCAATATTATAAGAAAAGTTATTTTTGACAGTGAAAAAGAACAGCATTGCAAAGTTTAATAAAATCAAAAAACATCGTGCAGTTGTGTCAGGAAGTTATAAAAGACTAGGCCAAGTGAAGGATAAAGAACAAAGAGTTTATAAAAAGACTGAAGAAAAGAATGTTGTTTTGGATAAAAAACAAACAGAATTAAAAAGTGTGCGCAAGACTCAAGTAGAGGAATTAGTTGAATTGCTTTTTCCAATATCTAGAGTTTCTTTTGATGAACCGTTAGTTACATTAAATTTATTTGATATTATGTAACGTTTTGTGATTAAATTTTATTTTTATTTAAATTAGTTTAGAAGATAGTTTGAACCAAGCTACAATATGTGCCTTAGCAGAAGCTACACAGACTGCTTTCGTGTCTGGTCGATGGATTTATACAGAAAATTCTGGAAATATTTTTTATCGAATTATTGAAGGACTGCTACCTGCGAATGGAGATTATTCAATTTACAGTACTTGGGGTAACATTTTTGAATTTATTTTTGTACCTCCCTCAATTTACTTTTTGAGTGACGCTGAAAAAGGAATGTTGCAGTTTAAGCTTGAGAAAGCCTACTGTATCGCTAGTCTGAGAGAGTAACGTTAGTATTTAACAAAATTAATCAGAGTAAACTTTTACGTCCCTGCGATTTATGTGTTCCTCCTTTTCTTCAAAGTTTTTTTTTTGTTAATGATATTTCTTTTGGTTAAATTCTGGATATAAATAATTAAGTGAAATTAAGAATTGAAAGCTAGCACCGAGTTTGCGAGTGGATCTAGCGATCACTCAGAAAACCAATAAACTGAGGTGGGCTTGAATTGATTACAATTTGATATTAATAATTTTATCTGCTGTTAAGTAGTATCTAATAGAAATTTGATGCCAAGTCAGTCATTGCCAAGCCAGGCATTGCCAAGTCAAGCATTGCCGAGTCAGGCATTACCAAATCTGTCATTGCCAAGTCAGTCATTGCCAAACGTTCATCAACACCAAGCTTACGGAGTGAGTGCTGCTCTTACATATCTTTGCCAACTGGTATCACTAATAGCATTTTATCTGGATATTTGGTTGCCACATTGTCTTTGTTATGGGTATTATAGCAAAAAAAAATTTTAATTTGTTTTCTTAATTAATACTTTTGATTTGCTTTTAGCGAATTTTGCGGTCAAGATATGAATTTACAGGATTTTCAGAGCAAGGTGGCTAAACTTAATGCTAACGTTCTTCATCTTTGTCTTCAGCAAAAGGTAGACCCACAAATACTGAGTAAGCAAAGCTGTGCTGCTAACTTGACGCGTTTGTTAAATCCTGCTTTCAGCGATTTAGGAAGGTTCGATGCGTAAGAATTTTTAAGATAAATTTTTAAAATTTAAATTGCTTTACCTGCTTTTAGAATCGGTCCTATTGAAAGAATATCTGACTTAGTATTTAATGACTTGAACGTTCCGATAGAAAATAGCTCTGAAGAACAGGAAAACTTAGAAGATTGGGAAGAGGTATTTTTTTCTAATACTTTACGCCTATCGTTATTTTTAGGCATTTAATTATTTCTATTTTTAACATGTTAATTTTTTAATGAACGAGTAGATAAATGATCCGGATATACCAATTACGAAACAAATTAAGCACAATTATGTTTTACCACCTGAAACTACAAGTGCCGCAGGTGCATTAATGCAGTCTGCCGTTGCCTCTATTTCATCATTTTGGAAAGCAGCTACTGGACTGAAATAATTTGCTTTTATTTTTTATCAATAGTATAATTACGCGTTTTGCGTTTATACTAAAAAAAAAAAGATTTTTTTTATTAATGAAGGTAGTTGGTATTGAGTTCTTTAAACGTTGATAATTATGCTAGAGTATTATCTATGAAGATTTAACATTACGAGTATTAAGAACTTAGTATTGTTATTCCTTTACTAGCAAACGGTTAGATTAAAATACATTAGTTCAATTCTCTTTTTGCTCAATACGAATACAGCAAATGTATTCCTATCCTCCATACCATTCTCTATAAGCCAGTAAAGTACAACGTCATAATCCTATTACAGTAGAGCGCCGATAATCCGGACTAACTAAAACCAGACCCCGTCCGGATTATCGGATTGGCCGGATTTTCGGACAGTAAGGCGAAACTCTATGAAATTTAAGTCAAAACGCGTTCTAAATTGAATCAGAGTGTTTTTCTAAGCTTACCACATTATTATCTCATTAAATTGTGTACATTAATTATTTTTCGAAATTAAAAACAATACTGTACACTTTTAAAATTTATCAATAAATAGTGCTAAACAGGAAAAAATTCGAAAATCCGGAGTTTTGGTCCTCCGGATTTTCGGCACTCCGGATTTTCGGTCTCCGGATTATCGGCGCTCTACTGTATATAGGGTAAATTTAGCATTTAACCAGTATCAATATGTTAAATTTAAAGATATTTATAATTAAATTATAAAATTCACCGAAAGATTTTTTTTTTATATAATTCAATGTTTTTAATTAACGCTAATTGAACATTAAAGTTTTTTTTTTTAATATTTACATAGATAATTGTTATTGCATTTATAGCATAGTTTTAAAGAAGTTCCTTTTAACAGATCAAAATCTTATTACCTACATGTATTAGATTGGCATCAATACAGTAGTTATAGTTTTCTGATAGTTAAAATAAATGTACTGTAGTTAGTAGCCTATATTTATTTTATTGTATTTTTACTGTGGGTGTTTTTTTTTAATTATTTGTAACTTATTTAGTAAAGATCCACAAACTATAATTTTCAAAAGAAAAATATGCTTGAAAATACTGTAACATATTGTAATTTTTATTCCAATACTGTATAATTATAATAAGCCTGAGGAACTTAGATATTATTTTTGCGATCTCAATATTTGGGCTTTCGTAAAAAAAAAAACTCAAGCTTTAATGTACAAAATACAATTACAGTACAATAAAATAATATTTTCTTTTTAAGTTAAAATTTCCTTCTTGGCTAAAACTTTACTGAATGTTTTAATAATTATAAAATGTAAACTATCAATCGGTTTTTAATTTGGTAAATTTGTTTTGGCTCATATTTATAATCATTTATTTACATTCATGACGGGCATTTATCATGGGCAAAGCTAAATTACCGTTCGCTACGGGTAGCTGCGCTTACCTCTTCAGGTATGTTCGCTTATGTTCTCAAATTCGCAGACGTTTGCGCATGTCGCCATGCAGTTTCCCGCCTGCGCGTAAACATACCAGCGGTGGTTGTATCATGAGGTTGAGCCTTGAATTGACGTTCTATTCAATCGGTAAATTCGCCAAGTTGAACCGGTTTCTACTGTTGACTGTATCTATGAAGAAATGAATTACATTTCAATAATTCGGCGTTGTTGTGACAGCAGTTTCTCAACTATTTAAAGAAGGTAATTTTAATTTAAAGCGGAAGAAGAGTGGTGTGCGGATGCAGAGAGCGGCGAATTTTTCCACTTTGTTTAATATCAAGACTTGTACTTTTTTCTGGCATCGATTTGCTCGTCGCCCTTATTGCAGCAGATGAAGATAGCAGAGCATTCCGATTGTAACGATATTTTAATAGGTCGTTATGTACTTGTTAAATTTATTTTGTGAAAGGATTGTGGCGAAAGGTCTTAATAATTGTAGAGAAGTTGGAAGTCGTTTTTGAAGGAGCCGTCATTCAATCGCGTATCAAGTTGAAGAAGAAAGAAAAAAAGTGAAAGTCTTTGTTTAAGAAAAGAAAATGCCTCTCTTACGACGCCAGCAATTTGTTAAAATTCCTTTACCGGAAGATCTAGATTCAGAAGAAGAATTGTTTTATTGTAAATTGACTAACGAGGTTTTTCGAGATTACGAGTAAGTTTTATTTGTTTCTTTATGTTCTTATAACTTTCGATTTATTGAATAAAGTTAACGTCACGGAAACGTGGTTCGAAATGATTATCATGGAGGGCACCATTTTTCTTTTCTTCACCCTATTTTTGGTTCTTTCACGTTTCTTTGAACCTCTCGTCCTTAATTATTTATCTGAAGAATAAATCTTAGTCAAACACTGATTTTACAAAATGGTTGTTTCTCAGATAGCATATCCTCTACAGACGTTAGCTTTAAAATCTAATCAAATATTTTCTTGTACATTGCAGTGCCTTTTTCGAAAGAATTATTTTATGCAACAGTTTGGCGTGGACGTGTGAAATGACCGGTAAACCTGATCTTACGTACGCTGAAGCTCTTGATTCAGAAAGAATGGCGAGAGATAACCTGAAAGCCATGCCGGTCTACATTAAGAAGATTATCCTCTACCTGGCGAGTTTATCTAAGCGATTAAGATTGGGAGAATTATGTCACGACGTCTTTACATTTATGAAAGGGCGCTTATTTGTTGGAGAATATGTGGATGTTGTTATTAATGGGAATAAGCAAGTTTAAACTTTTGATATGATTATTAAGATTGTTGCGAATATTAACGTTACTTATTATAGAAAAGCTTGTATAGTGGTAAAAGTAGTTGCTCCTCGATCAAACAAAAAGAAATCGGTCAGCGAAGTTGCAACTGAAAATGACGGAGAGGAGTAAGTCGTTTATTATTATACTTTGATAAGATTATTTTGAATATTTCTTATTTGTTAGAATGGCAAACGGAGGTGACGACATTGCTACTGATACTAATGTATCGAAATATAAATATAAAGTCAGACAATTAGACGATCCCGGTGCCGATTTTCCACTTGTTTCTATTCCTAATATTATGTAAGTAATTTTCGATTTAAAAATTTATTTTATTCTATGTTTTTAATATGGATGGCCTGCATTATATTTATTCTGCAGATTTATTATTAGTAATTAAAAAATATAATTTATAAAATCTAATAAAGCATTACTGTATTATTATTTGATATTTAAAAATTTAGAAGGAAAAAAGGTGTATATTCGCGTGAAAAAAATAAACTACTTTTGAAGAACGCTTGTGAAGTTGTGAATGAAATTTGGGTTGTAAAGGTACAAGTGTTTTTGAGATAATTTTATGTCCAGTTTTTTTTTAATAGTTATTCCTTTTTGGTTTTTATTAGGCCAAGTTGATGGAAAAATATAAAATTTTTGAAATACGTTTTAGAGATATTTTTAATGGTAGTAAGCCACATTTTGAATCCCATAATGTAAGAAAACAACCTCCTCCTTCTGCAACGGTTGCATCTAATGCAAATTCAAAAGTAAAATCTAAAAATATTGAAAAGAAGGTGAAAAAATCTGGAGAATCTACTGGTAAAAAGCGCAAAGGTATTATAATGGATATTTTTTGTAGAAGATTTTTATTTATTTTGTAATTGGAAAATAGCTTCTGTAGCACTAGAGAGAGATAATATCAAGGCTGCCAGAGATGCGGAACGTATACGAATGAACAAGGAAGCAGCTATGGCGCTTAAAAAGGCTAAACGCGCAATGGAGGAACGAAGAAAAGCTAAGGAAGACATCAAGAAAAAATTACTTGAAGCGCGTATAAAAATGAAAGAAGAAAAAGAAAAGGTTTTTTATATATTTTTTATTTTTTTATGGTCATTGCAATCTTTTAAATATTGGTGGAAATTTAGGAAAAAGAAAAGCAGAGAGAAGAAAAAAGAATCTTGGCAGAATGTTTAAGAGAATGGCAAAAACCAAGAGACGATTTAGAATGTGACGATTTAACAGTAAGGATTATTTAACTAATTTTTTTCTTATTGATTTGATAATTTATTATTTGTTTATATATAAAAGGAACTTCCCGGATTTGTGCCTGTTGACTGTGGGGTACCAAATGATTTATTTGGTGATGCTGTTATGGTTCTGGAGTTCATAAATAATTTCGCCGATCAACTGCTAATTAAGGATATTTTTCCTCAAGGACTCAATTTTGAAACTTTAGCAACTTGTGTAGTAGAAAGTGACATTCAGGGATCATTAAATGATCTGCTTCAGCTGTTATTGCGAGTTATGTTTAAGTTTCAAGAAGAAGAAGATCTTGATCAAGCAAATCTGGACCATTTAGATAAAAAAGAAGCCGAAGACAAAGTTGATAAGGACGAAGAAAGTTCCCGTCATATGTCGTCTTTTATTAGCAGTCACGGTGAATACTAAATGTTTTTTTTTAAATGAAAAGGAAGATTTAATTAATTTTTTGGGGTTTTTTTTTTTTAGGTTTAGTTTTACGAAAATTGACTTTAGACGCTTTTACGTTAACTGAAATTTTAAGATTGCATTTATTAACCTATGGAACACGAGTTAATAATTTAGATTTAACTTTTCGTGACGAATCTTCAGCTCAATTAATAAATGAGGAACCAGACTTGATGAAAAATTTGACGTGCAAAACAGTCTTTGAACTTTCCTCAAGTATGTTATATTTTAAAATTGATTTTATAGGCTGCATATTTATTATAGCTTGGTTTAGGAGAGAAAATAAAAATTCTCAAGGTTCTGGTTAATCAACTTTTAACACACGTCGCTATTCACGATGAAATTGATGAACGATTAGAAAAACTTAAGGTTGCCAAATTAGATTTAAAGCAATGGCAATGGGCTGAACAGCGTCGAGAAAGGGAAGAAGCTTCCGCCAGGTACTATTTTTATTATTTGAGTAAATGTTGAATTGTAGGCAAAATTCTTTTAAATCTAGGGTAAAAAAACGTTTAGAAGACAAAAAAGCTGCCGAAAATGAGCCGGTAAATCGACAGCGAAAAAGAAAAGAGTTAGAAGACGATGAAGAAAAAGCGGCGGAATTGGAAATGAAGCATAAACAAGAATATTTGAAAAAAGAACGAGAATTATCTGAGTGCGTTTTTCGATTGCAACATAGAGGAACTTTATTACCACTTGGAAGAGATCGCGCTTATCGGCGGTACTGGATGTTTAGTGCTCTTCCAGGGCTGTTTATCGAAGATGACGAATCCGAAGTAGGATCATGTTTACCGGAGCCAACTCCAGTCGATCCTAATATAAACGCTAACATGTCGTTTAATTTATCTGTTAACTTAGCTCGTCATCAAGCTCTGAAATCATTTAACGGGGATTTCGGAAAAGAGAATGAAGCTTTGGACGACCAAAACTGTGGTGTTAAAGGAGTTACTAATTCCCAAATTAAAAATCACAAACTATTAAGTGATAATCATCCAACAATTAATGGAGCTTTAGACACGAGGCTAAAATCTGCTATAGAAGAAGATAGCCTTAATGTGATTACGGAGAAACCAGCTATGTTTGGTATTTGCAGTGCGGACGGTGATAAATGTCCTACTCACGGGTCTAAAAGAAAAATATTAGCTGTAAAATGGTCTTTTGTATCAACAAATGCGCAGTTAGAATTGTTAATTAGTTCTTTAAACCCTCGCGGATTTCGCGAAGGAAGTTTGAAAGAAATTTTAGTGGCCGAAAAGAAGCGAGTGTTACAATCTGTCACAAATTGTCCGTCTCTCAAACTCAACGTAGATGCTTTTAAAAAAGATGATGTTGGGTCGAACGAATTGCGAAAATCTTCTCGTCTTCAGGTCTCAAACAACTTACGAGGCACAAATGAAGATACATCCTTGCAAGATTTTATAGAATTAACTTTAAGTGATTCTATATTAGAATTAGAAGAAAAAGTTTACGCAGGTGGATTAGGCAGTATTAAGGTAGGCCCTATACATTTCAATGATTTTGACAGTTTAGTTAAATATTTATGTCGGAGAAAATGATTCACTTTAAGAGAAATTAATTTATTATGCAATAGTGTACTAATGATGCATGCGGCTAAAGCTAAAATATTGCACATGTAAATGACTAAACATGCGCAAATTTTAAGCTTATTTTATTGCTGATCGATTAATGTTTCGTATTACTTACAGCACCTTGTGATATTAAAATTTTGTGTTTTAATGTTATTTATTTATTTATTTTTTTTTTTGAAAAGTTTGAAGATCGTGAAGCTTGGAGGGATGCGATTATTAATCAAGTTTTCAACAGCACGGATAAAGCTGAAGATGTGAACTCTAACGAAAAGCCTAAAACCGATGTGATTGTTAATGGCCATGCTGAAGACATGTAAGTTATTTAGGTTATATTTTAGAATTTTATGCTGGTATAATAATTTTATTTAGGTTAATTTATCTGGTAATTGAAAATTGAATCAGAATTAATAGTTTGAAATTATATTTTAGAAATGGTGAAATGGAGAATGACGTTAAAGTTAAAAATGAGGTAGAAGTTCCAAAATGTTCAGAGAATCAAAATCGTATTGTAAATAAATTAGCTACATCACTGCTACAAATATTTAATGGAATTGAACACAAATATTTGACCCCGCCATTAGGTATTGTTTTACATACCATAATAATAAAAATGATTTTGTTTTACTAAATTTTTATTATATTTTTAGGTGGGAGTCGTGATGGTGAAGGAACTAATAAAGGACAAGCGAGCAATTTAGCTGATCGATGGGAAGAGTCTCTTATGGCATCAACCAGTTTTTCGCAATTATTTCTTCATATGTCCACGTTGGAAAGAAGTATTGCATGGTCACGTTCAGTTTTGAATGCTCGTTGCCGAATTTGTAGGCGAAAAGGGGATGCGGAACATATGTTGTTGTGCGATGGTTGCGATCGAGGTCATCACATTTACTGTTTAAAGCCGCCGTTAAAGGTAATATTTTAATTTATTATGACATATCCACTCATGATTTCATGTATTATTTTGTAAAAATGAGTAGGAAATTCCTGAAGGGGATTGGCTATGTCGAGATTGTTGTCCAGAATCACCAAAAGCAAAAACAAAAAAGAAAAAAACAAACGTAAAGGATTTAGAAGACGGCATAGAAGATGTCAATTTAGAGGAACAAGAAAATGCTGAAAGTGACGATGCAGTTGATGATGAAATTGAAGAACAACCAAATTTGGATGATTCGCAGTCACATTCGGAAACTGAGGAAGTGGAATTAGATGAAGGCGATGATGGAGCTGAAATGTGTAGTATTTGTGAAAAAGGAGGAGAACTGTTATCTTGTGAAATGTGCTTTCTGGCTTTCCATTTAAAATGTTTGAAGCCTGCTCCTAGAAGAATGCCACGTGGTAGATGGTTTTGCCATAAGTGTTCTGAGGTTACTCAGGAGCTTCGAAATTCTAGTTCAAAAGCAAAAAAAGGTGGTGATAAAGGTGCATTTAATTTTTTTATTTTTTTAAACTTTTGTGCTTTATTTTTAATCATTCTGAATTTAGTTGATAAAACTGCGAAAAAGCACCTTAATGGAGACGATAAAGTAAATGCTGTACTTGATGCAGATAGTCCTAGGAGATCAGGAAGAAATTCGGGAAGAAAAATTAATTATCGTTAGTATAAATTTACAATCGCAGTAATGTGCATTCATAATTAATTTGAATACAAATTAGTAATGATCTCAGGTAAACATTCCTTACACGAGAGTGACGATGAATGGATAGTTGAATCGCCAATGAAAAAATCCAAAAGAACAAGTGGTCGACCAACTGGGGAATTATCAGATGACGGTAATTTAAAATATTAAATAATATATTAGATTGTTGAAGTATTAATTATTATGTAATGTGTACTTTTAGAGTATTACGGTTTAATCAAAAAACATTCACCTCCTTGTCGTAGAGGGGCTTCTGATGATGTACCTCTTGATTATAAAACGTGTGACCAGTTACTAACAGAGTTAGTTAGACACGAAGATGGTTGGCCATTTTTAAGGCCTGTTGGAAGAAAAGAGGTATAAATATCTATTGTAAACAAAATGTGGTAAAATTTTATAATTTATTTAATATTGCAGGTTCCTAGTTATCACGAAATTATTAAGAGACCAATGGATTTTGGTACTATGAGGTCACGTTTAAACGACATGATGTATCAAAATAACAAAGAGTTTGTTGCCGACACGTTTCTCATTTTTCAAAATTGTTGCATCTTTAATCCCGCCGATTCAATTCAATATGAAGCTGCCGAAAGGATAAGTCGATATTTTCACCGCAGGATTAGAGAAGTGAGGCTAAACTTAATCATAGAAAATAGCTTTAAACCAGAAATTTTAAAAGACCAAGCAATGGATTCATCGATTGGTGGTAATACTAGTGCAGCAATTGAAAATCATAGTGAATTAAACATTAATGATAATATTAAATTGCCTGATATTACGAGTGAAAATATTGAAGAAAAGAGTGATAATATTGAAGAAAAAAATGAAAATCATGAAATCAACGGAGGCGATATTGTGTTTGAAAATGCGGACGGTGCTAAAGTTATCGAACAATCTTGCTAGTATTCGCTGAAATTTAGAATTTAGCGAATAAGGACCAATTCAAAAGTTGAACGGTTTTTATTTTTCATAATATTATAGGTTGTGTTGATATGAAAAAAAATGATCAAATTTCAATGTTTTAGAACCAGGTGTTTCATCATTCATACTTCATAGTAAATATTCATGTTTCGCAATCCTTTATTTAATTTAACATAAAGTTGTTAATACTGTAAATTTCCATTCTTAAAGTTTATCAAAATATTGTAAGATAATTTCATAAGCTGTAATTAATTAAGATTGTGATTTAGCGTCTTTATATTTTATCGATAAGTGACAAACTCCATGCATCTCAACATAAGAGCTGGTAATTAAATTCGATTGGAAATGTTTTGTAACTTGAAAATGACTCGCCTTGTCGCGTTATTATATTCCAGTGAGATTTTAATTACTGTATTGCAATACAAGCGTGTTGTAAATTTTATCAAGATAATCATGGCAAATAAGAAAGTGTAAAGATTTTGGTGTAAATAATTTAAAATGGTTGTTTCAGTTGCAGGTGAAGTTGGTTGTTAAATTAATTTATGCACATTGGAATTAAAATGCGATAAGCATTTTTTATTATTAAATCATTTTATAGATTATCAATTTTACCATTTGGTAATTGAGTGTACATCAAAAAACGCGCTCTAGTAGCGGGTGCATATTGATGCCAAATATCGAAAGTGTTTTGGTCGGCTGAAAGTTCTTCTCGCGTGCGAAATATGATGGCGGTTGATTCATCAGCTTCGGGTTGCGTTCCTTCATTGAATAATCTCTCAACCTGTTTGGAAGACAATCGGCATCTAGAAAAACCAAAATACTACTTTAAATTTCTGTAAGTAAAAATTTAGTTTAATTATAGCAAAATGTGAATGGAAATGAATTGAGCCGAATGACGGTTAAAAATAATAATAGACCAACCTAATAAGAAATTCTGCGCTCATTCTACCTCCCGTTGTAAAGTTTTTTGTTACCCCAATTAATTTTGGTTCATGCAGCTCAGTTCTTGGAATGTTGGCTTCATCAACAACTTCTCGAACAATCGAATCGAAAAGTTCTTCGACAATCAATTCCGATGAAATCGTCTCGGAAGGCAATGTAAATATTCCTTCGATCATCTATTAAAAAATAATACATTATTATAAACGCAACGTATAAGATAAAATTCTTCATATACGTCTGGTTCAGCATGTCCACCCGGACCATCAATGAGACCTACAGCTTCGCTACAATGCTCGCTTCTTTTTAAAAATACGATTTTTTCATCTGAAGTTATTACAAATGCGCCTACCCCGATTGCTTCAGACATATAGGCTTGAGCATTGTCGTAAATTTTTAAGCCTTTATTTTGCAGTTCCTTTACTTTTTCGCTGCAATTTGTTCCTAAATAATCTTTATACGACGTAAGTCCAATACATAAAATTGGAACTTGCAATTTATCTTCGTTTGATACTCTCTCCTTGTTAATTTGATGAAGTCTAAATTTGCTACCATTAAATAGGCGAGGATTCGTTTCTAAACGTTTTTGCCAAGTTTTTTCGATCAAATTTTCGATTTCATCGTCAGTTTTGCGGTTGTATTTTTCTTTAGAAAAATCCACTCTTACCCTTTCTTTAAGAAGACCTTTTGAATCCGGGCTTAACATTATAAACTCAGCTTCTTCATCTTGCAACATGTTTGGCGAATCAGTAATATTATTTCCCTTTGATTAGTATAAACGAATAATATTAAAAAATTGAATTTGACAACTAATAACCACTAATTTATATAGTTTTCAAAGTTGTGCTGCTTAATCTGTCGTCACTCAAAAGTTACCATAATAATCACGATGATTGAGATAAATTCGATAAATATGCTGCAATATTTAACAGTTAATGACGTGGCCAAACATTTGGTTGACAGACATAAGTGCTTTAAAATTATACGAGAATGCCGCCGCGATAGCTATATAATCTGAAAATACTGTACTGTTTATTTGTGCAGCTGTGTTCGCTTTTCTATAAATAATAAAAAAATGTATACATTGTATAATAAAATAGATAACTTTAATTGGTGAACAAAAATTACATAAAAGTTAATATTTACTTTTCGCTTAACCCTCAAATCAGGTTAGCAATAATGTCCATTCATCAGAATAAAATTATCTTGAAAGAAAAATGTCGGATAAAGCCAGCTGTTTCATTTCCATGACAACCGCGGTTGATAAACGTTTCAGCTACTACCGGTAGGGGGCGTTGTATTCACACCAAAAAGTTTGTTTATTGAATCAAGTTTGTTTGTCATGTTTCTTTTTTAAGTTTTATACGAAATTTATAAAGGTAAGAAAAGTTTATTTTATAATAATATTTGAAAAAGAAAGGAGTTATTCGTTGCAAGACGTGAATACAAAAGACGTTGGTGGCTTTTGATACGTCTTTTTGAGTGAGATTCAAGGTTGTGAGAGAACAGGTGTCTTAAGCCGAGGTGGGAGTATTGAACTACCGGCCACCTAATGCATTGCTTTAATGGACTTCCATCGCAAAATGAATAAAAGTGACACGAAATAGTTGTGGGCTAGCCGATTCATTCGTAACAATGTCTTTTTTTAATATATTCTATGTCTCTGTTATAAAACAAAAAATCTTGAATATGATGGAAATTGAATGCGCTTCTAATTGAAAGTGAATGATAATTAGTTATGAAGTGAGAATTAATGAAGGTGAATGACATTTGATGAAGGAATCTTTTTTTCCCTCTCTCTCTCTCATTTGCCTCGGCCACGATTTCTCTTATGCCTCGGCTTAGGGTCACAAAATACCAATGTTTTATCATTTTATTCAACGATTAACTGGTATTTCAAGAAAATTTGAACTTATAATTTAGTTACTGTATTTTAAATCGTTTAAATTAATGTTTGGAATTTTTTCAGTTTTTTTTTTTTTTTTTAGTACCGGTACCGCAATATTAAGAAAACAAGATTACTGTACATGTACCGGTATCATGTTTTCAAAAACTATTACTCGCATTTATTTATTGTTTTCAATTTTAGAAGCTTATTTTTTTTCTTCTAAAATTACATTAGAAATCAGTTATTTAAAGCGAGTTACCGGCATTAAGTTATTTAAAACGCCGACTGCCAGATAAATTTTAAAAAGAAAAATCCAATTTTGGTTTGTTGAAATAACTTAACCGAAAAATTTACGAGCAAATAATGAGTAATCCCATTCCTGAATAAACATTTATTTTGGGAGTGTTTCAACAAAATGTTTTTGTTGAAATAATAATGTTGAAGCTTGCGCATGTCTTTGCATATAAAATAATGAAGCGGATTCGAACGTCATCTGTTTAAGATAAACATTTGCCAACATTTTCCCGCTTTGTTATTTTACTTTTATTTTCTCCTGAAAACAATTTATTTTATCTGTTGACGCGCTATACACCTACATGTAGGCTATAATTATGTACAGTACAGGAATAATATTGTTATGAAATACTTTGATAATTTGATTTCAATTGCATGCGCTGCTAGGCGAACGAGGATACAATAATACAGTATCGTTGATAATTTTAAATTATTTTGAATTTTTCCCACCCTGCAGCAATAACTTACTTCTTATATCAATAATTTATTTTTGGCGAATTATTGTGGTTCAACTTTTAACATTTAAACAGAATAACAAATTAAGGGTTAATAAAAATTTACTACGCCCCAAATAATTCAAACAAACAAAAAAATCTGAACTGACGCAGAAAATTCGTATTCAAATATTTTTAAAATTACAACAAGGAAATGTTTTTACATTTTTAACATGGAAGGAGAAATTGAGAATATTAATTTGCAAAACCGGAATTTACGTGGTAAAATAAGTTTGTTTTTACAATTTGGCAGGTTTTCACATTGACAAGGCTACTTGACTATCGGTTCTGAGAATAAATTAATATTGGTTCTGAATTGGAACTGTAGCAATTTTTTTATTGAAGAAAGCCAAACAATTACCTATTAATATCGGTAATTAAGAAAGTTTAAAATATTATTTGTTGAAAGTGTTTATTCGGTTTAATCGGTTGGAAAGGAAGGTCAAACTAGCTTACTGGAAGTAGGACGTTTTTTTTAAAAAAAACAAAACAATATATGGCTATTGCATCCTTCGTTCTAAAGAGTAAAACCTATTTCATGAACCTTTCGTTTAGACATTAGGAAGTTATCCCCAATACTTATCATTCAATAATTTATTATGTATTATTAAAAATACAGTTTATCAATTTATTAAAAATATTAGCGGGTAGTTTATTCTTAAAAAAAAAGTTTTCGAATAAATCGGAACAACATACAATTCCGGTTTTTGGGCAATCGAGTACAGGTATCAAAAACTTTTTGGTAGTATTTGTTTGGGCGATGTCTTGCGATGAGAATGCAAAACCAAAGTTGCGCGTTGGAATTTGCTTTGACGATTTTCAAAAAGTAAAAGTGTCGACGACCTATCTTTGATAATACAAAACTAACAGGCTTCGAACTAACCCGGAAAATGGTTTAACTCCGTTGTTTCACCTCGCAAATACTTTTTACATCTCGGTAAACAACTTTTTCCAAACTTCAAATAAAACTTCTTCTTCCTATATAATACACTACCAGTTTCTCCTAAGAAATATACACGCCAACACTTTGAATAGAACTTTCTCAGTTCCATTGTTCGGAACGAATAATTGATCGAAAGCATGTAAATGCGATGTTATCGGTAATCTTTTTTTTTTTTTTTTTTTGCATATTGTTGTTGCTTGCATTTATTTTTTTTTTTTATTCTTAATACATTGTTCAGGTTAGTGTATTCTACGCAGCCTATGAAATTTATAGAGATGCTATTGAAATTGAGATGAGGAGGGGAAAATTTTATCGATCGGAGCAGCAGCAGCAGCGTAAAGGATAATATTATGGCTTCCGCAAAGGAGGAGGAGGAATGTCTCCTGGATACCACGGCGCATGCGTCGTTCGATGATCACATCTACTGGCTGCAACTGGGTCATTTGCAGGGTGTAGACCGGGAAATCGAGCGCTTCACCAAGCAACAAATTGACGAAGAAGATTTGAAAAATCGGAATAATGTTTCGGATGAGGTTAAGGTCGAAGTGTATCAAGTCGGAAACGATGGGACGGAAGGTGTGGAAAATGTGTGCGGAAGTAAACCGCGCGATGATACACGTTTCGAATTGGTACGCGCGGAACTCTTCTTCCTAAAGGACTGCAGCTCGGACGCATTTTGCGGGGAGGAAGAAGAAGCGTGTTGGAACAGTAATAGCGATTCGAGTCAAGTAATGGGTAACTTACAGACGGGCGAGAAGAAACATAAGGGTGGCGGCGGTGGAGATGGCAGTCACGGTGCTTCGGATGCTGCCTCAAGCGTCGCTCATTTGGGGATGAAAGAGAAAAGCAGTGGCAGCCCTAGGATCATGCGGATGTTCAGTTCGGGCGGTAAGAAAAATGTGGCGGCGAAAACTCCTGCTCCGGCCAAACCGGAAGTATCTCAACAACCCATCGTTCCGTCTCAATCAACGCATTCGCAAATTTCTCTGGCGACTACCACTTTTGGGTCCACCTCTTACTCGACTCCACCCAGTAAGGAAGAGAACAATTCCGATACCTCGGATGGGGTTTTTGTTGATACGGTTCCAACCATGCTCTCCCCCGTCCAATCAGACGTCACTCTGAAGAGTGAAGAAATTTTAGTTAATGAGACGATGAAAAGTGATGTTTTAGATTTGGCTCAAATAACTTTTTATGATTTTAATAAACCCGACGTTTCTTCGTCGGAAAATGCGGCGGCGAGTGCGACGTCGCAATCTCCTACTACGAACAACTGTAATAAAACACGAAACGTTAATCTTCTTCCAAATACTACTAACGGTAATGAGTTGAAAAGTTGGGAAGAGCGTATTTCTTCGGCTCTCGTAAGCGGCTACGCCAGTCATGCGCGACGTCAAGATAATAATGGACGAAATTTAATAGGTTCGAGTTTCACTAACTGCTTACCTGCCTCCGCGTTCGCCGGACGGATTTCCAGCGAAACTGAAGTGATTGCCGAAGCGGAGGAAGAACAGATGGGTGCAACAAACGGTACGGCGCCTGAGACAACTACGAATACCACGACTAATAATAGTTGTAGATCACACGCGTTCACCATTTCGAAACATAAGAAAATTAATTTGTCACCTTCAACTTCGCCGTCTTCATCAACACCTTCTACTCCAGCTACAGCTCCACCTATTATTCCTCCGGCGGATGGACAAACCTCGTGCGCTTCGCTCAGGAGACATTCGTCCTATGGAGATGTTCCATTAGGTGAATCCAGTAACGTGTTGAGAAAAGTTGCCTCGCTCACTCTAGACAGAGCGACTATTGAAGAGAAAGTAAACAAACCCAAGTTTGTTCCGGAGAAACTTGATTTTAAGATTTATGAAAAATTTGAAGGTAAATTTAATGATTTAATAGAAAAAAAGTTTTTATTATATTTTGAACTTTTTTTTAAAAAAAAAAAAATAATAAAAATGGGTGAAGTGGTTGGTTGAAAGAGCATCCTGCCATTTGTTGATTCAACCACAGATACTTCTTCAACCGTGAACACTAAAAAGAAGAGGAAAAATAATGTTGGGGGAAAAAATTAAAACTAGAAAAAAAGTTGCGGAATGGAACGAGACTAGACTAATTTTATTTTGTTTAGTTATTTTTTTTTTATCATTATTCTTTTGCAAGCAAATAATATAATAATGTGAAAATGGAAAGTCATTAATTAATTGACCTCTATATTTTTGAAGATTTTTTTTTTTTATGTTTTTGCCTTATTTATGGTGTTTTGTTTCAATTGAACGACAATTTTTGAAAAATATTTTTTTGCCCATCATTATTTTTTCTTTCCATCTATTAAAAGCTATTGAAAAAAAAAGGTTTTAGACCTTGCAAACATTTTCGTTTTTTTTTAATGGAATAATTTTTTATAGGTCAAATGCTGTTGAATTGGTTCTGTAGTGCTTTCACGGAGGGTCATTATCTGAATAATATTATTAAACACGATCTTAAAATAATTGGTGTTCAGTTTTGCACGCATTTGTTGGCGTGTGGAGTTCTTCAGCAAATTGAAGATCTTGATGCGCCGTTGGAACCATTGTTTAAAGTTTGATAATAATTGTATTTTGCATGTTTGATTTATCTGTATAAAGTTAATTATGTTGTTTTGCTTGATAATAGCCTGATCGTATGTATTATTGGACTCATTTGGAAGTGCCTGCAACAGCTGCTGTGTTACCAGGAAAAATTCAAGAATCGACGAAGTTATTATTTTTGCCGGAAAAAGTTGACGATGTTTCTCCAACGTTAAAGTTACATACAGGTTAAATACTAATTATGCTTATTAGCAAGTTTAATTTGGTCAAATCCGACATTTATTTGGCAAGCTATCAATGATGATTGCCAGGAAACGAAAGCAACCGACGGTAATTTTTTCAAGTAGAAAAAGGGGTAGATTATTAATTTTATGCAATTAAATTGTTCTGCCTTTGCCTCGTTGAAAACATCAGTTTTCTTATGATCACTGAAGTTAAGCAACGCCTGGTATTTGGATGCGTACCTCCTATTCCAACTACTTCTGGGTGTACGAACACATGCATGTACAGGGGTGACATTTTTGCCTATAGATACTTGTATTTCCATTTCCATTTTTTTACTTTTTTGATTACTTTTTATTCATTTACTTATGATTTTTTGAATACACTTATCTTATTTAATTTTTTTTATGAACTTCATTATAAAACATTTAATAAGCCATGAAGAGTTTGATTGAAATCCTAGTAACTTTAAATTATTGTAAAAAGGCAATTGAAATTAATGTGAGGATTTTAATATTTGCCATGAGGAAATTATTGTGTATTCTAGAAATAATTTTAAATAAACCTTTAATAAATAAGGTGTGAGGTTTGGCAATTGTCCAATTACAACACATTCGTAACAGTAAACTGTTATTAAGCATGTGTAAGTAGGCCTTACAACATAAGGGGAGGGGGGCAATTGGCCAATTCACAATCTTAGGAGAGTCTCACCATTATGCGTAAAAAAGGGGCAAATTTGTCAATTTTTTCAGAAACTTTCGATTTTTACATGCTAACATGCATGTTATGTTATCCCTCAAGAAATAGCGATAAAGCTTGATCAAAAAAATCCGAGTTGAGCGAGATAATCTGATTATGACTAAAAACATAGTAATTTTATGCCCTTGTAGGCATAACTAGACGTTTAAAATATAATTATTGTCATTAATCGAAAATAATAATGCGAGCTTAATATAAATGGAATTTTGTAATTACAATAATTGCGCACAATATTTGAAATTACCGTATCAGTTGTTTTTGCATTCGACCAACGTATTAAATTACATGTACTTCAGTTTTATAAATTCTAATTGTTTGATATGAATTTTTTTTAGAGATTGAATTTTTAAAAGCAAACTTCAAACAAGAACTTGAAAGGATACAGGTAAGTGATCTTATGAACAATATTAATTGAAATGTAGTGCTAATTTTGTTTTTTATTTTTTAGAAAGACAATGAAGCAGTAATTGGAAGAATCCAAATTGAAAAAACAGCCGAAGTAGAAAGTTTAGGAGAAAAAATTCAGCAATTGGAAAGAGAAGTGGAGAAATATAAAACTCTAGCCGACATACAATTGCTCACCCGTCAAGTCAATGATGATTTCTCCCCAACCGCTATTAGCGGTCAGCCGTTGCTTAATGGAACTGAAATCACTTCTAAAGCTGAATCTGCTCAACTATCAAACAGTGGCGCTCCTTGTCCTCCTCCATTGCCTCCTCCCATGCCTGGAATGGGGCCCCCGCTACCCCCTCCAATGCCCGGAATGGGACCCCCGCTACCTCCTCCAATGCCTGGAATGGGACCCCCGCCACCTCCTCCAATGCCCGGAATGGGCCCCCCGCCACCCCCTCCAATGCCAGGAATGGGCCCTCCGCTACCCCCTCCAATGCCCGGAATGGGTCCTCCGGCACCTCCAATACCAGGGTCATTACCTCCTCCGCCACCAATGCCTGGCATGGGACCACCGCCTCCACCACCAATGTTTGGAGCAAAAAGTAACGGTGGGCCAGCACCTTTTCCTCCTCCTCCTCCAGGCGGATGGGGCGGCGAGCCACGTACGTAAAACATTTGTTTGTTTTCAAATTTGAATTGTGTTGTAGAGTTTACATAAATTGGCAAATTTTCAAATAGAATTAAGGAAACAACTTATCAACCCTAAAGTTCCCATGAAACCGTTGTATTGGACCAGAATTCAATTGACGATGAATGCTTCGGCTAATTTTCAACAAGACAGGTAATTGCTTTCAATAGTTTGTTCTGTTCTGTTTTGTTTTTTTTTTTTTTTTTTAATTTTTTTTTTAAATAAGGCAATTGCTTTTTGGTAATTTTTATAGCGTGTTTCAGTGTTAAGTTTATTAGATTAACTATTAAAAGAATCCATGAAATAGTAGCGACCCTTCATTGAAAATGGTTTCTGCATTTATCGGGAATTTGACAAAAAGCGTCCGACTCGCCATCTAGTGACTAGCTTTTGCACCTTTAACCAAATGTTAAAGTTGGCAAGTTAAAGGTGATAATCTAGTCACTAGACGGCGTTTCCGACGCTTTTTGACGAATTCCCGATGACCTAGAAACCATTTTTAACAATGAAGTCGCTATTTATGCCGGTATCTACTTGCTATGATAATAATGGAATGAATTAATTTTCATCCCGCTGATTGTTATAAAACTTATAATATTTAGAGATAATTATGGCGCTTTGTGAGAGCTATGGTGAGAGTATACAGTATACTCTCTCAAGTAGAAGTAGAAATTTGCCCTATAATTAGAAATTTGGTATGTCTTTCTCACACACCGCATAATTCCTGTGCATAATTACAGTATACATGGTAAGTGATACATAATAATGAGTTAAGTTTTAGTAATTTTATGTTTACATACCGATAATTAAAACATGGATTAATGATTTATAAATTATTGCAATGAAGACAAAATATATTCTTTAATGTAAACTGTAAGGAGAAGCAATCGAAAATTTAGCATTCCGTTGCTCTTTCAATTATTAAATTGTGTGTTCGGTGAAATGTTTATTCGCGCTTCAATAGTTTCAAGGGTTTTTTGAACTTGGTACATGTAATGCACTTTTTTTTAAGTCCAATCTGTCGAAAATAATTATTGTTATGTTATTAAAAATTACTCGAGCAAAATTTAGTGAAAGAAAAAAAAAAATTTTTAATTAGATTTTTTATTGCCATTGTTAAACGAACACGATATTTTAAAAATTGAACAACTAACATTATCTAGCTTTAACAATTATTTGAAGCAACTTAATTAAAAGAGATTTTTTTTTTGTTTGTTTGTTTCTAAAGTAACAAGAAAAACAGCATCTGGGAGAAACTCGATGAGGTTAATTTGGAAACTCTGGACGACTTCATCGATTTGTTTTCACGTCAGGTAGTTGAGAAAAAAATTGCCACTAAAACCAAAGTTGTAAAGACCTCCAAAGTTGAGGTTAGCTCTTGTATTTAATAATCTTGATATACGAATTGCTTAAATAATGTTGCGGTTTTTGTCAGTCAGCTAAGCTGTTGGATAGCAAGAGAGCTCAAATGGTCGGAATTCTGGTTTCTAGCCACCACCTGGAGATAGCTGAGGTCGAGAATGGTGAGTTGTTGACTTTGACTGTTGCTACTTGATAAAGCGTAATGTGGCGCCTAGGGAATGAGGGTCCTATCACTTTGTGGCGCCGGCGGCTAAGCTTAGACGAGTCACGTTTCTTTAAAACGAGTAGCAAACAACAATAGCTATCATAATCATCACCACCACCTTGTTTCCCCTTCTTTCTCTTTCCCTCCTAGTTGGGTGCTATTCAACGTAGTGCGTAGAGATTCAAAAGCGACTAAATGGTTCTTTTGAATAAGGACATCAGTCAGTCGTTCAATTGTACATTAGTCGTTCTCAGGACAGCGTTGAGTAGGGAGAGATGAATGACAGTGCGCTCAGATGGCGCCGCTTTGAGTAATGTGGCTGGCCGTGTAGATTGCGTGGTGTTGTGGGAAGGAAATAGTTTAGAAAAGGAAAACATTATTAACTGTATAGGAGGATTTAACTATGCAGGGTAGCGCTTCGGTAATAATTAATTTTTATTGCCAAATAAAATTGCCATGTTCCAAGTTTTATTTAGTAGAGGGAGGTTATCTAATTAATTTATAAAATGAAAATTACTAAAAATGAAATGCATTTAAAAGTCATTGCTGTTTTTATTTAAGCATTTTTATTTGAAATTAAATTCCTGACTAGTGTGCATTCCCTTTGCGATTGGTGCGCGAATGTTATCTTTAGTAAATATTTTTTTATTTATAATTATTACACCGAATATGTTAATAAAATAATAATAATAACAGTACATGTACTATTCATTTTTACAATTTTTTCTGGTACTGTATTTATTTTTTTCCATATCCATATACACTGTAGTTAGGCGAGAGGTTTAATAGAAAGAAATTTTTGCTTTAAAATTCATTTAACATTGCATTAAACTGTTTTAAAATATAAATTTTTACAAAAGGGAAGACTAAAGTTGGTAATCTATTGGTAGTTATGTTTTATTGCACGTCGACAAATTTATTGAAAACGCTTCAAAAAATATAAAAATAGTTTTTTTTTATATAGGCTTACCGGTAATTATTTTAAAATTAATGTACCCGGGTACTGAGAATTATTATTTTGATTAATAATAAACGTGTAAAAATTCACTTTAAAGATTATTTTCGAAATTTTTTTTATTAAGTGGGCATTTTTTTTTTTATCACTTTAATTGAAAGCAATTATCATATAGACGAATTTTAGGCAATCCATTAAAGTTTATTTATTTATTTATTTTAGCTGTTTACAATTTTGATACATCCGTATTGGACTTGGATGCTCTTCAAGCGATTCACGAAGTAGTAAGTTTAATTTTACCTTCTTTACAATTAATTTTATTTATTATAATCGTAAAATAGTTTTTACGAGAGCCGCGCTCATCTGCTAAAATAATTCGAACTGTTTATCTTGGTATAAATTGACAATGGGTTTGGCTATTGGTTTCACAATAATGCGAGATTTTTTTATTTGCTTTAAGTACTCATTACTAAAACTGAGTGAAACTTCTAAAAGTTAACCGTAGGTAGAAATTTTATTTTTTTTTTCCTCTACCGTGCGTCGAAACCATAAAAATTTACATAAAGCGACCCACACGATAATTTACTTTTCATTGAAGGTTCTTCGTTGGCGCATCGTTTCCGCACGGGTGTAGTGTACAAATTAATAAAGCAATACAATAATTTCTTAGTATTGCTGGAAAATATATGCCTTTCATTTCCCCACACACGAGTTAATTTTTTTTTTTGACAGAATTCGAAATTGAAAGTATAATCTTTCAATCATTAATATTAAATAATTTGAAGAAAATGAGCTTAACAATAGTTTCTAGAAAATTGTTGTTTTTCTTAATTGATTTATTGTTACTAAGTCGACGTTTTTACATTTACCCTTTTATTTCTTATCGCGAGTATCATTTTTGAGTTACCGGTAATTTTGTGTGGGCTCTTTCTTAACATTTAAAAAGCAATAATTGTTAATTTTTTTTTTGTTTTTTGGCGGCTGAAGGTGGAGTTGGCGAATTTAAAGAGGGCGACGATGTAATTAATCTATACACAATAATGAAATAAATCTACGAATTCGCGAAGATGTACGAATTTTCTAATTATGTGGGGACATGATTGTAAATTCGTACAGCATAGGTAGCAATTAAACCCTTACATCTGACTTTAATCGGCAAAAGTGGGCGGACTGTGTTTTAAAATTAATTATATTAACTGATGGAAATTCGCGACGGTATTTTTTCTTAGTTAAATTTCCTCTTTCCCATTTTTGGTTTCTTTCCTCCATATTTTATTTAGAAGAATAATAATGGTGAGGCATTGTATTCCCATTTGTGTTAATAAATTCTGAATGAAAACGAGTCATTAATAGAAAATGTATTTATTTTTTGTTTTTGACTTCAAAGATGACAACTAATAACTACGTTTTCATTGTGTAATGTAAATACAGGTTGGTTACGTAATCTGCTGTTGTTAGAAGATTTGTTTACACATTTAAATCGCATCTCGTTTGAAGAGTTCTCGTGATATTCTAATGAGACGATAATATTAGCATTTAATGTCAGAATATTTCAAAGAAACACAGGGTCACGAGATAAACGGTACGAGATGGAGAGTGTCTTTTTGCATCATTTCCTACTTTATCTCGGATCTTTTTTTCTCCATTTATTATTATATATGTTACAGTATACGTGTTAACTGCGATAAGTGTATATGTGTACTAGTATAAGTATTAGTCTGTCAGAACGGATACTGGTGCTAAAATCTTTAGTTTACGTATACACATACTGGTGTGCATAAACACTTGCTACAGTTAACACTACCTATCTCTCATTTGCACAGCCTCCTACACATTTCTTAGCATCTTTTAGCGTTCACATGTTAAAGATAATAAAGAACGAGATGGGTGTGGGAGGGGCATTGACACTTAATGCTACATCGATGTACAGTATTTTCAAGACAAACTTTCAGATATTATGCTCGGTTCAAATTCTGACCACCTAGTTTTTTTTTTTTTTCTTTCTTTATTCTCTATAAACCCTCCACGCAATGTGGTCATTAAAATGAGGTGGACGTCGTTTTATCAAGCTCGCTAATGAAGGGTTCGTCTTCTTCAACTCAAACTTTATTCTTCACCTTTCTTCTGTTTCCCTGTGGCAGAAGAAGAAAAAAAAAACAACATCAATAACTTTTTACATATTGTTGGATATTTACCACCCTGCTTTTACCTTTTAAATTTTTTTGTCCGCCCACGACTTGAATTAAGTCTTAAATAGAAATGAAAAGTTTTTTTTTTGTTGTTGTAATTATTATTAACATGAAAGTTCTTATTTATTTTCTTATTCTTTTTTTTATTTTATATATTTCTATAAAAAATAGAGAGCGACAGAAGAAGAGTTAAAGTTAATATCGCAACATATAAGTGCAAATCCCGATGTTCCACTTGACAAACCCGAACAGTGAGTTCTCTATTATCAACATCATCGTGTTTTTAATAAATTATTATTTGTTTTTTATTAAAGGTTTTTATATGAATTATCACAAATACCACATTTTGCTGATCGAATTGCTTGTTTCACATTTCAGTCAACTTTTAATGAAAATCTCACAGCTATTGAAAATAAGCTAAATAACATGGAAATGACTTGCGACGTACGATTAATTATTAATTAATTAATTTTTTTTTTGGTGGGCGATTAGTTTGTAGTTAAATTTTTTTTTAAACATAATTAATTATTATTAATAGCTACTTTTCGTGATATAATTGCTAGTGATAAGGAAATCTAGTTTTTTACCTGGATAAATTTTAATTCTAATTAGTAGAATAGTTTTTTTTTTTTACGTGGGAATTAATTAAGTAAACGTTGTTAATTCGAAATTTTTGTTTCCTGTTATAGTTTTTGATGAAAAGTGAGGATGTTAAAAATATTCTCTGTTTAGTTCTAACCTTAGGAAATTATATGAATGGAGGTGAAAACTTTGATTTGAACTTTATTATTATTATTATTTTAAAAAAAGAAAATTTGTTTTTTAAGGTTGTACTTTTTTCTGTATTATAATTAGGAAATCGACAGAGAGGACAAGCTGATGGATTTGCGATTGAAATTCTTTCTAAATTAAGAGACGTGAAAAGCAAAGTTAGTTTTAGTTTTTTCTGTTTCCTTTTTTTTAAAAAAAAAAAAAATTAATATACAAGTACTTTTAATTAATTTTTTTTTATTAGGATGGTACATTTACATTACTGCATTATATTGTTAAAGTCTTCGTTAAAAAATATGACAACGTATGAAATTATTTTTTATCTTTCTCGAAATGTTTTAATCAATTAACGTTAAATAGAACGCTGGTACCGAAAAAGCTAAACTTCCGGTACCTGAGCCCAGTGACGTAGAGAAATCATCGCATGTAAAGTTTGATGACGTCGATATTGATTTGAGAAAACTCAATAAAGAGTTGCAAGGTTTTAAAACAACCTTTAACAAAAAGCTAAAAATAATATTTTTATCGTAATTATTATTTTTTTTTTTTTTAGATTGTCAAAAACGAGCAGCAAAAGTGATCGAAGTGTCGGATGCCGGTCATCTTCAACCCTTCAAGTCCAAAATGGAAGAGTTTTTTGAGAAAGGTAAACCAATCAATGGCTAACATTTCTTTAAGCCATCAAATAACTTGTTCGTTTACTGATGGCGCCGTAAGTCTCATCTCATCTCATACTTTATATTTCAATCGAAAACCCTATGAATTTTGACAGAAATAATTTGGCTGGCATGGAAAAAGTTGTCAGGACAAGTTACTAACTAGATATGCCAGGCCAGTCCAACCTTTTCTTCACGCTCACTTTCCTCTTTCGAATGTATTTTAGCCGATTTCGATCTCTTTTTTATTTTTTTAAGTAACGTAACTCGTGGTAACAATAGCGGGGGGACGACGGTGTTTTTATCGTAAGATGGCTACCATGAATATGTTTGAAGTTAATTGCGTTTAGAGATGATACCCTAGTATGATACCAGCTTAAAGTGTTGTATTCGTCTTCATTTACATACCTGTCTATGCAAATGAGGAGTTTGGGTGAGTCATTCAACTTGAAACCGACGGAAACGAATGCTGCATCTATCACTTAATGGGTACAGCGCCCCCTTCATCATTCGCCATCTTTAATTTGAGGAGGCCGCTCCAGGAAATACTGACTTTAACTTTGTATCTCTACTGCTGCAGCCATATACCAACATTTAATGCATTTAATATATTTTGGGAAAATGAAGGTGTTAGAGCTGGGAATAGGGTGTAGCAGTCTCGGTAGTAGTAGATTAGAGAATGGATGAGTATACGGTACTGCTCACCTGAAGGGTAGATGACCAAGCCCAAAGGTGAGAACGAAACGCGTGATCCGATGCCCAAGGGAAACAGGGAAGTGAAAGGGTTGTACAAAAAAGAAAAGAAAAAAAAGTTGAATTGTACTTTTACACTTTACACGTGTCGGCACTCTTACTTAGGTGGGCCATCTTTTCTCAATGGCGTCAATTACTTGAAAATTTGTGAATGACTTCACAACTAGTTTGTTTATTGTTTAGGTGGTTATCTTCTGTTGTTTTTTTCTTGTTACTTCTCTTCGCCTCACATTGTTATTGTTTTGATGGCGTGTGAAAAAGAAACTATGTTTTTATCTTTACTTCGCCTTAACCTTGGGCAAAATGATTCACCCTAAAGGGCGATATTTTTCTTCCTTTTTACATCGTCTTATACACGCATACATAGATAATTGAAATTGAGGCGTTATATAACTTTCTTAAGTGAATGTTGAGATTTGTTTTCCTTGTAAAGTTGGAACCGCTTATCGTATTGTCACCGTACTATCTTATTTTTTTTTCTTTCTCTTCGATTTAAATGAATGCAAAATTTTTGGGTGTTTGTACGTGGTATATACGGTATTATATTTTTGGGTTGGGATACTTCCTGGATTTTAAGTCTCTCTGTTTGAATGAAAATCTTCTTTCTTATTAATAATTAAAACGATGATTCATATTTATTATTTTGTCATATTTTGCAGGTGGCGCTGAGTTAAAAGAACAAGAAACAAATCTTAAAAGCTGCATTGACGTGTAATTGTTTTTTTTTTTTCTTACTTTTCATATTATCATTATTATTCAAATTTTAATAATGATGTTGCTGTTCTTTAGTCTCGCGCATTATAAAATTAATGATTAATCGTTTTTGTCTGTCTATAGTTTTGATCGGCTAATTAAGTGTTACCAATGGCAACCGAAAGCCGGAGATGAGCCGCAACCGAAAGATTTTTTTTCTGCTTGGATTACTTTTTGTGCTGATTTTAAAGATGTGTGGAAAAAAGAGCAACAAAAAGTTTTAAAAGAAAAGTAATGGCAATTTTTTTTTTTTTTTTGTTGAAGTATGAAAAGCATTTGTTCCAATTTTATCTTGTTATTGTTCATTAGAATGGATACAGTAGTTAAGAAAAAGACAAAGGAAATACAGACGGTACCAAAAGAAAAGTCTGGTTTGGTGAGTCAGATATATATTTTTTTTAAAAAAACTTTTTTCTTCTTCTTTGCATGTGCATGATATTCAAGTTTATATTTTTCAAAAGCAAATTTGCACAGTACTTGTTTATCCCAAACGCACAATAAAAGGCACTCTCGATTACGGTTGTTTATTCTATTGACTTAATTTATCACTTGCATGCAAATGAAAAGGATAAGCATAGTACTGTAAATGGCAAAGTGTCGGGTTTATTTTTCTAAGATTTGCAATGAATATTGTGCTAATTGTGTGCTAAAGCAGTGAATTCAATATGATGAGGGGAGGGAGAGAGAGTGTGTGTATAATGGATCTGAATGTTGCATTCGAGTGAGAGAGCTTAATACAATATAACGCACGCAAGACATATTTACACAAGTAATTATTGCACGTGAGTAGGCCTTTTCTTAGTTGCTGTTTTTGTTGCTTATTAGCTAAATGGATGTTGGTATATCTTGAATAATTAGTAGAACTTACTTTAGCGATATATATTTTTTCCGCTTTATTCAAAGCTGGGTGTATGCAGTGTGTGGTCAGTTTCGCTTGGATATTTTTTTATATCACTTTTTTTTTAAATTTTTTTGATGCTTTAGTCTATTATTTTGAGAGAAAAATTAAAGTCGGATCGCTGCTTTTTAGTAAAAAAATAATTTTTTTTACATGAAACTGGTTTTGTTTAGAAATGGCGGCTCACCAAGAAGCACTGATGACGCGATGGTCCAGTTTATTATTTTTAATAAAAAAAAAAGTTGGGGGAAATTGTTGTAATATTGTAAATTGGACAACAGGTGGTCCTCATTCATTTGCAGGAAGAGGAGGAGAATGCTGTTGTAAATAAGTGTATAGTTGTTATTTAATTATAGTTATAGTAGTTGATAATACCGTTTGAAGAAATTATACGTAAAAAAAAAAAAAATAATAAATAAATAAAAAAAAAATAGTTGAATTTAAGAGAGGAAGGGAAGGAGGGTAATCGAAGACTTTGTTAGTCGAAGCGCGAAGATATTATTTTTGTATACTTAGTGATTTATATCATGAATTTATATACCTGTATATACGTTTTAAAAAATTGAGATAAAAAAAATACGTTTTTAAATTTAATTGATTGGTTGTAAAGTTTATGACAACCGGAAGAAGCAGTTGTGACTTCAATCGTTGATGGGAGATATAAAGTGGGAGCACAATGATGGAAGAGGAACGATTGTCGGCGGTGTGATTTGGGGATTAAAGGGGAGGGGGTTGGGGGAAGTGAGAAGCTTTGTATCACGTACTTTGATTATTTGTAAGCTCACTATCTACGAGGTTTTAAAATTTAGCAAATAATCGCCATCGAAATCAAACGTTTACACTTTGCTTCGTTTGGTACAATTGCTTAACTTTTTACAATGATTCGCCAACACGATAAAATACAATTTACAACATAACCTCGATTTTTTTTTTTTTAAGTTAGTTTTTTTTTTTTTTTTGCATCTTTTTTGTCAATTATTTTTTTTTATTTTTGGAAACAATCAAGTTTTATCAGATGTTCGTTTTTTTCGGATTCTAAAAACTCTTTTCCACGGTCTCAATCAAAACTTCAAGTAGGCCTAGTAATAATAATGAAAAAAAATATTTCTATGTTAAATATTTTGTGATTTAGTTTTAGAGATTTAATTAATTATAGCGGAAATCTTTTCCATTCATATTTTATTACGGTGAACGGAATTTTTTTTTAAAATTTGAAATATAATTTTATTTTTCTACTGTACTTAGTAAAACTTGTCGTAACAAAAGGTGTGTAATCAATGATCAATCGTTTAATGATTTTTTTTTAAATGCTGATTTTTTTTTCTCAAAATTATGCACTTATCTCAGTGATTGAAAAACTTTAAAATTGGGTCTTGCCTGTTGCAATTTATTATTGCACGTCTCAAAAAAAGAATTTTTCCCCTCTTTCTTTCTATCTTTTTCAATTCGTTTTTTTTTTTATTCTTATTATTTTTGTTGGACCAGTTGCACGATCGTGTTGCGGCAGAAAATCCCCTTAACCCAATTTATAAGCGATAGATATGGTGTACCCGGTGGTTGGGCAGAAGACTGTCTCCCATTGAATTCCTTTTCCAAATTACTGATTCAATTCTTAAAGAAAAAGAAGATAAAAAAAAAAAAAGTTAGCGCGATGATTGCGATTATTGTTGTTGATAGGTTTGAATCGAGGGGTCATTCAAAAGAATATCGAGACATTCAGTGGTGTTATCGCATGCAAGTAGGGAGCCAACGATGTTACACACTATAAACTCCTAGTAGTTTACGATGAAAGAGATTTTGTTTTCCCCCACCCCCTCTTCTCCTCCTCTCTTTATTTGTTTCAGTCTGTGTTGTTTTTTTTTTTTTCTTTTTCTTTTTCATTTTTTTCCCTATTATTTTGAAGAATTAGCGGCGCCACTGTCTACTTGCCATTCATCTGATAAACACCCTAATTTCGTCTTATGATTTTGCGCCTTCTTTGCAACATCATTTTCTTCGTCTAAATAAGGCAGTAAGTGCATTTGACATGACGTCATTCTCAATTTAGAATAAAAATCGGGTGACGCTCCAATTAACAATTTAAGTGAAAATCGCATTAATTAATCGCTGTTTAGTAGTGCAAAAATTTCTCAGTATTTTACCTTTATAGGTAAAAAAATATATATATACATATTTCTTTGTAAGTTTTTAATTGCTATAATATGTAGTAGTTTACGGAATGAGTTTTTTGTACTTCACGTCCCCGGAAATGCACGAAGGCGTACGTGCATCGTGCACATAACTGGTGTCAATAAAAACACCGGCTGCTAAAGTTGTTCTATTTTAATATACGTTTAACAATATTTAATTACTTTGGCGCCAACTAGACGTTGGATAAGATAATATTATTCTGTATTCAAACTTAAAATTTCCTGAGTTTGCTTAAAAGCTATTGAAATTTTTCTTTTCCTTATCCTCCTTCTCCTCATACTCCTTACAACGTCCCCCTCCACCTCGTTCAAATCCCAAACGATGCATTAACTTAGCTATTTAATTACGTTATTTAATCACTATAATTATTTTTTTTGAATACTTGGCAATTGATTTTAAAATTGCTTTGAATCGTCTATAAGTTTACCAATATAATGATTTGGCATACCGTACAGTATTAAAGTATCATTCTAATTTAAATTATTATTAATTGAGAATAGTCTCAGGGTGGTAAATATTATTTTAAGATTAATTTATTAAAATAGCAATCATTTAATAATTAGACAAATTATTTTATTTCTTATTTTAGTACTTTAGATATACCCGTAATTTGGTATGCGTCGGGGTGAGATTTACATTTAAAAAAACCTCCTTGGTAATTTATGACAACTAGTTTTTGAGCTTGAAAATACATTATACATCACATTTCATAATGAGACTAATTAATAAAAATTTAAAAAAAGCAACCTCTAAACTAGACTTTCATCATTCAGTAAAAAGCGCCATGAAAATTAATATTCTTCAAAATGACAAGAGAAAAACTTGACAGATTTTTGCTTATGTATCTGTGAAACTAGTTTATTTGCAAAATTTAAATGCATTTGTATATATATTTTTCGGTAGGGATTAAAATTAGATTGTAGCGAAAAAATATGAAAAATCTTTAGTAACGTGATGCCACAGCATGACGTGATGTTTTGTTAAAAAAGTGCAATCTCGGCTGGTTTGGCTGGAGCCAAGGTAAATACGTAGAAGGCTTAAAAGCAGTCCTGGAGTTTGCGCTCTCGGTGATTAAGAGACGTGGGAAGATGATGCTCACACGTAGCACATCGTCTCCGAGACTCTTTAGTCTTGTTTATGGGAAATATGTTGTCTCTGCGCCATAAACATGTTGTAGCCCTAGTACGGGGCGCGGGCGACGGCGCAGGTGGGTGAAGCCGAGAGGAAACGTTCACTCCTAAGTGGCGCCATGGAGTTTACCTGGCGCCAACCTGTATTATGCCAACACAATGAACGCCGATAAGGGAGTGAGTGGGTGAGTGAGTTCGGTGGCTGGGAGAGAGACGAACGAGGGAGAAGAGGAGGAGAAGGGAAGATGGGGATGGGAGAAGGAAAACACACCTTTTCTTTCATCTTTTTAACTCGTGTTTAACTTGCTATAAGGGGGAATGTCGAAAACAGACTTTTGTTGGAGGATTTTCCGGATTGCCTACTTGATCAATTTAGTTCGACGAGATATTTTCAAACTTATTAAACGATTTACATAAGCCGATTTAAATTTTTTTTTTTTAGTTTATGCATTAATTCACATTTTAAGATAAAAACCAAATTATTAAGTTTTTTCTGTTACATTATTTATATTAGTAACTTTTATACCGGTATTGATTAATTATGCAGGTATTAAAATAATAATTATACAAAATATTCGTTTTACTACGCAGTCTCATCACAATTTTATAGTTTAATCTTTAATCAAAGTGGTTTAGCACATCTAGATCATCAGTGCTTTATCTGTTTTACTTAAAACAGTACATTCACACAGAAATATAATAATTTTGAGTATTTAATTTGATAAAAATGAAAGTTTATAAAACCTTCCATTTATATTTCAAAATTTATTTAGTTTATTTTAAGCATATTGACATTATAAATTGACTATAAAATTGATAGCCTCCTGGATATAATTAATTGTAATATAATTTAGATTTAATTAAAATTAATTTTTAGGTGTGAAATTGCTTGATGCCATTTTTGATGCAATAATGCGATCTAATTACCGCATAATTAAATTAATTGGGATTTTAGAATAAATTAAATTTTCTTTATCGTTTTAAAATTAATTATCAAAAATAATGAGAACAAAACCAAGGTACTTTATAGTGTAGGTTTACTAATAGCAATGTATTAGTAACATAATTATTATAATTTAGAGATTGACATCCTATTATGGATTATTCACCAAACTTTTTTTCTTTGAATTTATCTTCCGCCATTATTTACCGTTTTTTTTTTTTTTTATAAGTTTAACCTAGTTTAATACTTTTTTTTTTTAAAAAATTTTTTTTTTCGATTATTCTACTGTAAGCATACTCAATTGAGGTTTTTTAAAACCGGCAAAAATTTGTATTTAAAATGATGTTCGCATTTTTTTAATCGCCATCCATTTCTATATTTAGAAATTCCAAATTCGTATTATGCGAATTACATTTTTGTGCAAATATTAATCGTAAAAAAAAATATAGGTCTGAAAAAGGCAACAACGTAATGGGCGAGGTTATAATATCGACAGATATATTATATCTACGGATAATATTATATAAATAAAAATGTCTCGGTCCTTTGAAGGGAAATAGTTTTCGTACGCGCCCTGTACTCCCACCTAAGATTGTGTGTGTGTGTCTACCTGTTGTACTCGTTTGGGTTCGTTTTGTTTGTTTGTGGGTTTGGTTATAGTCGGGTCGGTCGGTCGTTTGTATGGAACTTGTTGGCCAACTCAAAGTGTGGCGTCCGTCCAAATTAACGTTCGCTTGGGTTCTCTTTTGGAAAGCACACGAACAAAACCGGTGAACAATTTATTATGCAATAAAATGTCGTTACAACGAAATTCTCGAAACACCGACCTTTTAATATAATGAAATATGCAGTATAAGAATGCAATTTCTCTGGTCTCGATAAGATTCATATTTTTGATTTCATTACCGTAACTTCACAATGAAGTAAAGTTTGTGAAAGTGATTAACCATTTTTTTTTTGTGATTTATTTTATCAAATTTCTTACCGTTCTGTGACATTTCTTTGATATAACGAGATTTTCATTTCAACGAACCACAACTTTGTTATAACGACATTTTATTCTATATTAATTTTTGTATACGAACTGGGCGTCAAAATTTTAAGGCCGCACCCAACGAGGCAACACACTTTTCCAAGTGGGAAAAAAAGTTGTGTACGCCGAGTACAGTATATATTTTGATGGTTGTAGTAGTAGTAGTAGCACTGGTGGTGAAATCCCTAACTTTTTTTAAACTTTTGTCGACGCCCCCTGACGACCAAAATATGCTCGCCACCGCCATCAGCACACACAATTGAGGTGTGGTAGTGATGGACCTCTTGGCGCCGAGAGTCCTCTTGGGTCAAGGGTCACACAGGTGAAAGACGTGGGAGTTTGTGCGAGTTTACTCAAAATTCGGGGGAACTGGCGATTTAAATAAATGATGTCAAAATTTATTATTGAATCTTAATAAATTTTATTTTATACTTATTTATTTTTCAAGTTGGAGTCGATCTTTAAACATTTGCGCTATAAATTTGAGCGCTTATCTTTCGTAAAATATCAAATGCTTTTCGGAATTATTTTTATATACACTATTATACGTATCTAATCGAGAGTAAACGTAATCTTTATGACAGGCGGTGCACGATTTAATTCAAAAACTAGTCGAGATTATGTTCATTTATATGCCGTTCGGAAATTTTCAATTCATAAGTTGACTTGTATATTTTGTTTTTATTTATAGAATTTTTCCTTTAAAGTGTGCGTATCTTTGTTAAGAGTTTTGTTTATTTTAAATTTATTGGTTCAACGTGCTCTCTTTCGAAATAATTCAATGGAAAGCATCGATAATAATATTATTATTCAATTGACCTATTGTACAATAAATACTGTACATGTATGTGTTTTTAAAGCATCGTGAGGTTATCATTTTATGATTAGCGACTTGAAATAATCATAGTTTAACATTATTCGGAAAATAGTTTGCATTAAAAAGAATAACATTCTTATTCTATTTAAATTAAAATAAATGATACAGGGAGTCTAGTAAATTGAAAATGTTGGCCATTTTGTATAATGTATTAAAATATTTCATTATTATACAAGTACAGTATAGCATTCGATAGTGAAACGAATGCGCTGTTTACAAACCAAAATAATAATTGCTTCTTAAAAACAACTTTCACTTTTACAGCGTTATAAAGAACGCCATTTTTGATTCAGATTATTCAGCTGTCCAAATGATTATGAAATGTAGGTTTATGGAAACAACAAAACTATTTAGAAATTGGTGCCTAATTGTTAATGCCCATTTCATGCCATTTATGCGCGATATCATATTACGAGCTGCATGCATTATTATTAAGGAAGAACAGTGTTTCCATAGTTAGGTGTTTCTATGAGGTTTCGGATTGAAGGGAACTCTCCACTTTGTAAACATCTGGTGAATGGGTAACATAATGCAATCCAACACCGTGTGAGATGACCCAAGGGCTCCAAAATTTCGTTAAACTTTTTTAAGCGTTCATGTTTTTTTTTTTTTTTTTTTAAAAAAAAGAAACGAATAAACGCTTAGAATAAAAAAATCAGATTTATGAATGAAAATGACTTAAAAACCAACAAAAAGAGCAAAATCATTGGCTAAAAATTAATTACACCGTATTATAAATAAGCTTACATAATCTGTACATAAACCCCATATCGAATTTAGTTTTTTAATTAAGATTTGGTTTATAAATAAATGTACTTCTTTAATTTTTTGAAAAGTTTGGCAAGTCTACTTTTTAAAATAAGATTTTAATTTAGTTTTATAATAAAAAAAAGTCAGTTTTATTATTAAATATACGGTAGTTTTTTCAATAAATTTTCTGAAATATACTATTTGCATTTAGAAATTTGTAACAAGATTCTGTAACTTAGTTATTTAAATAAGATTTAGTTTAAAATTACAGTAGCCTAGTACAAAACAAAAATTAGAATTTCATTTTTTTTTTTTAATCAAATAATTTATATGAAATAAATAAAAGGATTCTGCAATAAGAGAACATTTAAGATTTATGATTTTTTTATTTTGCAAAATGCACAAATTTAAATACAGCATGAATAATAAATTAATATTGATTCGATTAAGCTTTTTACAAAAATATTTTGCTAATAGACTATTAATGAGAAAATTGCGAAATATTTAGGAAATATAATGTAACAATTTTTAATATGAACGTTAATGCAAACTCTATTAGAGTCAAACTATGATAATTATATTGAGATTTCAACGATATGATTTCACAAGTCAATTCTACTTTTCTTCTAATGGATTGCTTACGTGCAACAAAACAAAAAAAAAGAAAGAAAAAAGCTCGTTACCATTCGCAATGTCCCTACAATTGCACCTCAATTTACGACATTTGTTTAGAAAAATGACTACTCTTAATTGAATGTACCATGAGAGATACTTCCATGCACATTGCATAAAAATGGGCATTAATGAGCGTGTAAAAAAAGATGTTAAAGCGAACGTGATTTGCTACCGAAATGGCCAAGTATTATACGCCATTTTATGTTCTTCCGAGGCAAGTACAGTAAAAGGCGTTAGGTTATAAGGTGGGGATCGAGTGATGTCATGTTTTTTTTTGTTCTTGTAACATTATTCGATTGATCGCTCGATTAATGCAGTTTGTGGGATGAAAACGTCTCGTTATGTCCATTTGTATGCGATACGAATTTCATACAAAAACAAAAATAAATAATTTTCTAATCGCAAAAAAATGCTTTTTAATCTAACTAATAAATCTCAAGAAGATTAAAGCATTTATTTTAAATTTGGGATGTGTACGGATTTATTTATTACGTGTTAATGGTATTATTACACATTATACATTCAGCACGTTCTTGGAAGAATTTTTATCAACTTTCAATTACTAGAAATTTGTGCAGAGAAGTGGGTTCAGTTTAATCTAATTTCTAATACAGTAATTGCAGTCAGTGGAAGAAAGAAATTAGTTGAAGCGAGTTAATGCGTAGTGAAAATAGAAATGAATGCGTGTAGGTGCAGGGTGGTCACATAATATTCCGATCACGAGTTCAATAGAAAATAAAAGAAAGAAAAAAATACATAAAAAAAACCTAGGCGATTGACAATATTATGTACTAGCAAAGTACGTCTTATTCTTAAATTAGATCATCCGTAATGTTGACTATGCTGGTTTATGAATAGAAGCAAGTGTTGCAATTTATTAAAAATGGTCTAATCCTGGTTTAGATTGCATTAAATGGATGTTGAAGTAGAAATTTATCTATTAAAAAATAAAAGATAAAAGTCTGAGTTGAAAGAAACTTTTTCCTCCCTTGCTAACAAAGATTAATTAAGTTTTTCAATTTGACGGAACTGTTAAGAGATTTCTAATAATTTTTAGACCAATTAAATTTATTCTATTTTTTAAAAAAGACAAAATTTAATGTTTGGATTCGCTATTTTGAAATTTATTTTTTATTCTCAATAAAATTTATTTTATTTTTTTTAGTTTTATTTTTAGACATTATTTTAAAATGGAAAGAATGGTAATCAAAAATTTCTGATGTTTATTTAGGAAAGGAAACAAAATCTGATCAATATTTTTGTATTATTAATTTACGTGTTTATTGAAGTGGCGTCAATAAAATGTACAAAGAACTTTTTTCAAATAAAAAACATGGTATACTACTTACCGGTACAAAGAAATTTTAAGATACCAATTTCCGGAAACAAATATTATTTATTTTTGGTCATTTTTATTCATTAACCAGAACTTTATTGACGTCATTATTAGTAATAGTTATTAATAATAAAAAAAGAAGAGAGCTTGAATATGCAAAACCATTTTTACACTTTTTATTTTAGCTTTAAAAAGCATAACAATGACGCCAAAATGATTTTAAGGATCTTATAAAAGGTCTTTGTCAATGTTATAATATGAAATTTTTGTTCGAAAAAGTGACTACGGTATAATCATTAAATAATAATTGCTAGCTATTAATCAAATCTTCTATTGATTTGTATTATTTTTCTTTATAACGAGCAGCAAAAGTTTTCCTTCTTTACAACTTCCTTGTAAAAGACATTTCCCTGTACAAAGATAGTTAGGTTTATTAACTAATATTGACAAGACTGTTACTTTAAAAGCTTCATTTAAGTGGTTAATCAGCTGTGTTTAGTGATATTTGTAGTACCGCACTCTATACAAACTGTCTATTTGTGCCAAATATAATCTCCCTTCGGGTTTTTTTTTAAATATATTTTTAGCAATAATTAAGGGAGTAATAAAGAGTTGTTTGTTTAGCTAAAAAAATACATTGAACAGCTAGAAATAAATAAGATGTAGGTAGGGGTGTCGTCGTCGAGAAAGTGCTAGGGTTGAGGGTGTTAAAGATGAGTCCAAGGCCGATTAAATGGCACGGTCTCTGACGCAATTACCGTATTTTTCATAACAGCAGTTTTTTAACCTTGTGGTTGCATTTCGGTGTCTACTACATCCGCGTCAACTCGACCAAACAAAAGGCGCAACACAATATCGCAATTAAAAAAAAATTAATTTAAGACAATAATTTTTTTTTTTTCATTTTTGTTTTATTATTATTATTTTATTTTTTGTGCAATAAAAACAATTTATTTATCGTCGCAGCCCATTTTTACAACTTTTTACAAGTGCGAAATCGAAGGTTATATTAAAAAATATATATACATTAATAATTTAAACATATACATGTACACATAAAAACGGAATTAAAAATGAAAAGAATGAAGAAAGAAAATCATCGTTTAATTTATTATTATTTTTTTTTTTACAACATTTAATAATTTTCATAATAACGAGATATCTCAGTTGGAGTATATTAAAAAAAAAAGAAAATAAAAGGAAGAGGGAAGATGGTTATTAATTTTATATCGAAGTGTAAAGATAGAGCGTGACATTAATGGAAAGAAAGAAAGAAAGAAAAAATTGGCAGGGAAGTGGAAGAAGATGCAAAAAGGGGGCGTGATCTCCGTGGGATAAAAACAATAGAAAATAATCCTATCCAACAGATTAGATTTTTACTGGTTGGAACTATTTGATAAATTTATTTAAAAAAAAAAAAAAAAGAACGTATATAATGTGCACTGGAAATGAGTGGAGGAAGTAGGAGGATCGAGATTATTGTTACATTCTTATATTTACAAACAAAATTACATACAGTACATATAAATTGATGATTATACAATGAAAAAATATAGCCTCTTTGTAATTATTTTTTTTTTTAAAAAAAGAAAAAAAAAAAAAATTGTGGGGGTAAAAGAATAAAAAATTGGGGTAATAAGAATATAGAGTAGGGGAGGGTTAAATAGTCATTCGTTGGTCAGCTGTTGTTCCTGAAACTTGAAAGGGGAGATATAAAAATTGATCGAATACCCAGAAACCGCTAATCCGAACTTTTGTTATTATCACGTTGTTTTTTTTTTACTATCAAAAAATTATTGTCTGCCGGTATTTAATTTTAAAACAAATGCGTTACTCGGAAGCTTTAATAGAATGTAGATGGATATAAAGATTTTCGACTTTTTGAACCCGTTTTTGAACCTGAGATAGTCGATCACTTTTTGAACATTTGGTGCGATATTATGGAAATTTTGTCTGCGTAGATGTAATATTATACAGTAGTAATTTTCTAACTTGTTGAATGACTTTTAAAAACTTAAATTTGAAATTTTTTAAATTACATAATTTGATAATATTGAATAATTTTTCGCATTTAGGTTTTTAGATTTAGTATTTTAGATTCAAAATTAAAATGTGAAAATACAATTTTAAATTGCAATTTTTTTAAAAAAATAATATTATTATTTAATGAATACATATTGTTGAACTATTTCATTATTTTATATTTTAAAATTATGCTTATCAAAATTTCTAATCTTTGTTCAAATTAGTCAAACTCTTTTCTAAATAATCCAAACAAATTTTGATAGAAGATATTAAACAGACTTTTTTCATTGACCTCGCATCAAAATAATAATAAAAACAAAATTAAAAACAAAAAAAATCGTTTTCATTGATGAATGGATTTTAAAAGTATTTGGTTATAAGTGAAATGGACGTGCAAAAATGAACTGTTTTTGTTAGTTTCAATTAAAAACACACTGTAATAATAATTATTATTGTAATAGCATGTGCGAGTACATGCACGAACAAAATACGTGTGGGTCTGGTTTGTACGTGTACAAGTAAATGTACGCGAGAATAATAAAATTTCGGATTAGCTAAACCGGCATTGTACGGATTAACAAAAAAAAAAAAAACCTCAGTAGAGTTGAAATAGAAGATAAAAAATAATAATAAAAAAGTCAACTTTTTTTTTACGTAGGACGTTAATTACTCCAATGGCACGTGACGTCACCGGTCACTTTGAGATAATCCTGCTGGTTGACATTTTCTCTATCTTTCGCTCCATATCGCTGCTGCTGCTGCTGACTCGTCTATTTCAATAACACGCGCGTAGGCGACCTTTTTGTTGTTGTTGTTTTGTCTCTTTTTCTTTTAAATTGCGTGATACAAATGATGAAATAGAAATTCTAATTTTTTTATATAAATAAAGACAGTGAGAAAAGTAGTCAGGTTCCGATAGAGGGAGAATGAAGAGGAACAATCGATTTTTTTTTTTTTAATATAAAAATAATAACAGGAAGAACCTCCATTAAACGTTTTCAAAAGGATCTGGAGAGATAGTAGAGAGTTTTATCACAATACCGTAATTAAAATACGGCACTACATTTTACTGATCAACTTTAAAGCCAGTATTCATTTGATTTTAAATTATGCATGGAATTTGTTTTTTTAATCGCAATTATACAATGAACACAACTATAACTTTAATGCACGGAAACAAGAAAATACCGATGGGCACCTTGCTTATAACGTTGATCGGATACGGTAAAGTGGGTAAAACTCTCTAATTAATATTCCTGAGAACGATAGATCGAGGTTTCATCAGTAATTATTTGTTTTTTTTTGTTCTAATGAGAATTGAAAGGGAAGGAGGGGGAGGGGAGAGCACCGGTTGTCAATAATAATTTTCGAAGAATAATGTTTTTAAAAAATTTACGATTGTAAAATTTCGGTAATACATTTACATTTCTTGACACGTTGAATCCGTTTCCTTCTGAACGGCGGATCGAGGTGCGGGCAAGTAAGAGTGATAGTAATCCATCGGAAGCGTTTCGGTTTACAAAACGAGCACGATTTGAACGAATTGTCATCGGTTCCCACTTTAGTGGAATCTTTGGGGATGTAAAAGGAATTACACTGACCGTAACAGAAACGGTTGACTATAGTCCGAGTTATGCATCCGGGTTCTTTGATGCGTTGAATCAGCGGTTCCGTTTTGCACCAGTCTTTTTTCAGGTAACTTTTTTTGGTTACGATGAGAGCGTCTTTGCTCGATTTCAACATGTTTACACCGGCAGTTTCTCGTTTTAACACATCCGGTTCGAGTTTTTTTTTCGAACTCAACACCTTTGATGCGAGAGGAGGAAGCGCATCATCATCGTCGTCGTTCTCGTTTCCTTTGATCGGTCGCCCTTTCTCCTCATATAAGTAATCTCTGTGTAAAAGATGCAAAGTGTTGGCATCGTATTGTCGTTTATGTAAGGAGGAAGAAGAAGCGTCAATCGTCCTGGTTAACGTGATACTGGTCATCAGGAACCACAATATAAATAGGTAGAGACGTCGGTGGTGGTGGTGATGGCAGCCGGAAAGCCACCTCAGTCGTGATGTCCACCGCGAGAGCGTCATCGAGGTCGCATGGTCTTCAAATTTCTGAAGGATCTTTTTTTTATAAAGAAAAGGTCGAAGGAGAGAGGAGGGAAAAGAAAAAAAAATGATTATTTATTATTAAATTGATGTTAGTTAATACTCGTTTAATGCTCCAAGCGACCCATTCACGTCATCTCTCGCGCTCCATTAACCATTTTTTTTTATTCGCGTCATTTTTATTTCTTTTTTTAAAAAAAGATTTTTTTTTTGTCTTAGTCAAGGAAGCAGATTCCACTCATATTTGGCATTTTGCTTCCTTCTCCCGTAGCAAAATTGTTTTATTTACTACTTGACCCCAAACAGATACAAATACTACACTAGCATGTGCGGGTATTAAAAAAAAAAAACTTTTTTCTTAGAAGCTTAAAGCGAAATGTTTGAATGATTTTGGTGATCGGAAGACGTTGAAGGCAGGGATGAAAAAGATGGTTTGGTTTAGTTTAAGTTAGGATGGATGGATGGATGGAGAGAAAGGAGCATGAGAGAGAGAGAGATGATGATTATGAAGGTGGCGCCAATTAAATTCCTGAAATTCTATCGGTGCCATTGGAGGTCGTGACGCGCCTTTTTTATTGCATTTTTTTTTTTAATAATCTCCTATTTTTTTCTATTAATAACACAACAATAAATTTTATTTAATTTTATAGAAGTTTTGGATGAGATTTTCAGCGTTAAATTTCACATTTAAAGTTATCATTCAATTTAAAAACACTTAAAATTATTTTTTTTTAAAAAAAAAAAAATGGATTATTGTTGTTTATTTATTTGACATCATTTACGAAATTTTGAAAGGAGAAAATTTGTCATGCGCAGAAATTTTTTTTTAATAAAGACTATTTTTAGGATTTTTGACAATAGTCGAGGAACAGGTTTTTAGGAAAATAATAGTTTGATATTCTAATAAATTGGGACTAGATAAGTCAACGTGCTTTTGTGTAGAAACAGAAACTTTCATTCAAAATTTTGGTACATTTTTTTTTATAAAAAAAAAATATAAATTATTTATTTTATGTTATGCAAAATTCGAAAGGAAGTTTTTTAATACGCTAGTATGACAAATACATTGAATGGGAAAGTGAATGAAATTACGCAATTTTTATTCATAGAATAAAGAGCAATTAAAATTTTGCAAGAAATACTTAATTATTAATGTAATGAAAAGTTGAATTAATTGATTCAGGTGTAAAATTTTTTTTACTCGTATATTTTGCAAAATATTATCTATTGCTGAAAATTATATATTTTAATTTTTAAAAAAAATAATAAATGGTTAATGGATTCTCGAGCATTTTGAAAGGGTATTTATTATAAAATAAATTGCAGTTTAATAGATTTTTTTAAATTACAAAATGAATATTAATTTTAAATCAATATAAAAATATTTCGAAAAATTTTGATATTTTAAAAAAAATTGCAAATCAATTTTTAAAATTTCAATGTTATTATTAAATCAAAAGTTTGTAATTGAAAGACAACTTTTTTCACTTAAAAATCCGAGTTTAATAATATTTACATGTAATTAAAATGACTTTTAAAAATAAATTATTTTATAAACATAGATTGTAAGAAAAAAAAACTAAATTGAAATTGTTAAAAAAAATAATAATATTTACCTTGAGAGAAAAAAAAAAAAATAGGTAATAAAAGATGCGAAATCCGAAATTTGAATTGCACTTGAAAAAGTAAAAATAAATCTCAGTGAGAATGACGATAAGTAGTAAGCAAAAACTCCCGTTGATTTTACTGGTTTAGTTGATCAAAATAATAAAAATAAATTGTCCAAAAAATCCGATCGATCAGCTGAAGAAAAACTTTTTTTTTTATTTTTATATATAAAAAAAAAAATAGAGTTTATAACTTAGTTGAAATAATATTATTTTTGCGCACCCGAATAGTTTCCATATCAATCCTCACAACAACAATGCCCTCTGGCGTGGATGACAATTAAAAGACACACAATGAAATGAAGCTTTCTTCCGTCTCGACAACTTTCTTTCCAACTTCTTCTTCGCAACAACACTCAACTTTTAAAAAAAAAATGAATTTTTTTTTCTTCATATTTTTCTTTTCTCTCTTTCACTGGCACTCGATTTCTTACTCGCCGCCAGGAGGCGTGACACTCCTCCCAACAGTTGGATCGTCAACCATTCAGCCGCCATCACTACTGCCAAGCCGCTATGAATATTTAGAAGGCCGAATTTTAATTTCCAGCATCATCTCACACACACACACAAACGGTCGCGCAGCGGAGGGAAATGTGGGATAGCCCTCGTGTTTGTTTTAATTAATATTTGATAAGCTGAACGATTGAGGGAGAGAGCGAGAATTAGCTTAAAATTAATGTTGTGTGGGTTGGCGATATCTTTTTTTATCATTATTAAAAGTTGCAACTTTTGATTTGAAATTTTCGTGGTTTGGAGAATAAGTTTCTCCAAACCAGCTATTGCATAAAATTAACTATTCATTTTCACGAATAAATTTAATTTTTTTAATACGATACTTGAATTTTGGCTGTACATAATAATTTTTAGGGTTTTGTTTTACTTTCTCTCATTCCAAAAATATTATTAACCCATTTTAGTTTTTTTCTAATTTTTCATCAAAAAATGGATCATTTTTGTGTTTACAGTACCGGTAGTAAACATTTATTATTTAATTTGACAATACAAAACAGCACATGCATTGAGCTATTTTTATCAACTTTTATAAAAATTTAAAATATTGTTTTTTTTTATGGAAGTTTAACTCAAGAAACTCTGATCAATATTTAGCCAAATTTATCGGTAATCACTTATTTAAATTTTAGCAATTTTTTTTTAAAAAAATGACAATTTTTTTAAGCAGAATTTAGCCTTAAAAAAAAACGACTAGTTATTCAATAATTTAAATCATTTTTTTTTAAAAATAAAATCTAATCAAGTTTAAGCAAATTTTCATCATTTTTTTCTCCAACAATTTCATCATTTTTTTTTTTTTTTACTTTCAAAATGCTAGAATTTTAAACAAATTTTAATAATCAAACTTTTATTATTTTTATGATAATTTTTATTCAAAACAAATTTTACAATTTATAATGATTTTCTTGGTTGCAATAGTGGTGTGCGGTCCAATATACTGTAATATGTTTTAATAAGATTGGTGTTTCATGAAGAGATAAAGGTTGAGAAACAGTAGTATGAAGACTGGTTTTTTTTTTCACTTTTTGGATGCGAAACCTCTCTAAATATCCACTTTCTCGATAGGCTTGTTCGGATTAGACCAGTGCGTAACGTTGGACGTAGTCTCTTGCACTTCCGCTCACTGGTCCTCACTCTCTGACCTACTTAATTTCAAAAATCAAAATGATTTACCTATTAAGGCTTTCATTTCTCTCTTTTGTTTAGAGCATCGAAAAAGATGCTCGAATAAGTTCCTCTTTCAGTTTGTCCACGGCAACCAAACAAAGTCGTGAATAATTGGCAATAACGCTAACTCAATTTGCGCGAATGCAATATCTCAATGGTGGTAATTTGAATATTAATTTACATTGAATTTACGGCTACATTAAAATGCTCGTATTTTTTATTAACCTGATTAAATAATTAGCTTGTTATCAAATGTTAGATGATACTATATGTGCGTTGATTTTTGCAGAGGCGTTATGATAATAATTTAACTGTTCAACCGAGGAGTTATGTTTAACATTCAAAAATCATGCCTCGCGATATTATTTTTAATTAGCTAGTTTGAAGTGGAAATTATTATTAACCATCTGTTCTTTATGGTCTATTTCAATCAGAGGACATTCGGTGTCCATACACCGCATCATTTTTCCTATCTTTTTTTTTTATTTACCAACCATACAGTACTTATTCGGCACATCACTAGTATATTATAGAGCAACAGGTGTAATTTATTAAAAAAAAAATTATAACATTTTGTTTAAAAAAAAAATGACGAATTTTACATAAAATACAATAAAAGCACATTGAAAAAAAAGTTTAATATAGCAAAGGTTTACATAAATATAGTAAAAGTTTACTTCAAATTAACCTATTAAGAATTTAAGCAATGTTAAAAATTTAAAAGATTAAAAATTTACTTAAAAATAATTAAAATTTACTTAAAAATAATAAAATTTATTTGAAAATAATAAACATTTACTTAAAAATAAAAAAGAAATTATTTAAAAATATTAAAAATTTATATGAAAATAATAAAAATTTATTTAAAAATTATAAAAGTTTAGTTAAAAATAAAAAAAATTTACTTGATACTGTACCTGTAATACAGTAATAAAAGTTAGGTACTGTACTCTTTGCTGGCACGCACACAAATTACCTTTCAAAGTATCGATAACGCGGAAATCGATTATTAAATTCTTTGGCGATACTATCGATTTCACGCGTGCGTGCCAGCAAAGAGAACAGTTACTTAAAATTAATAACATTTTGCCCAACAATAGCACTGATGACATTTGCCAATTCAATAATAAAAGTTTTTTTTAAAAAAAATAAAATAATACAATTTGGCCATATAAAAAAATGGTAAACTCTGTCAAAAATGGGTGAAACAACTCTTTTCAAGGAAGCCGCTAGGTGGCGATCTAATGTGGTTTTAGTAGTTATTTGGCTACGCTTTCTAGATTTTTTAATTAATTTTTCGAGTTTGTTTCGATCAGTGTTTTAAATATTCATTAACGTAAGTGATTCTAGAACTGTAATAAACTTTCGGGAGTCATTTTTGGTGATTTTTGAGTTAGTTGGGAAGAAAATTAATGCCGAGGCTTACGGTGATTTCCAAGCGTCTCATTTCGCAGTGCATCATGGATAGAAAACAAAATGCCTAAGAAGGGCGACGAAGAAGCCTAGTCACAAGGTATGGAACTACATATATAATTAAAATTACTTTGGTATGGAACAGTATTTGATTAAGAAATGATAAAGATCTAACTATTCACAAGAATGTTACAAGGTGTAAGAACGCGTATTGATCGTAATAAAGTTGGGACGGAAGGCGAGCCAGTAAAGAAAGATGAGAGTGGGGTAGTTGTAGTTCCAACTCTTTTTAAATGATGTTGAGAATTAAATTTTCATTTTTAGCAGTAAATCGTATTTTTAATAGCTCATTTTAGTTAAGGACGGAAAATAATATTTGAATATCAAATGACACACTTATCATTTAATCACAATGTACCGCGTCACCCCGGTTAGGAGTCGCACAATTAACAAACGAATCCCATACACACGGAATACGGAATTTTCTCTCCATTTTTTCTTTTTTTTTTTTTTTGTATATAATTTTTAATCTTAATTACGCTTCTTGTTAATATCACGAGGAACATTAATTATTCTGGAAAAAATTGTTGTTCCACTTTATAAACTTTTTTGTAAAATTGTTAAGAGCGAATATCATCCGTCGATGTAAGGGACAATTTTTATAATTAGAGAAATTGTACTTTTTTTTTTCTTTCTCGATGATTGTGAGAATTGTTTTTAATAATAATTTTTGTGCGCTTGAATATGAATCGACTTGCTCGAATGCATTACTACCAGATAGAATGATAATACAGTAATAATATTATTATGTCTCGCTTGAATTCATCTCAAATCTCACGGAACATTTGAAGCGTGTAAATCGGAATATGTGATTGTTTGAATTAGCTACACTCGCTGTTTATTTAATTAACTAGATTAGTTAAATGAGGGAAAATTTATTAACTTAATTATAAATTATTTTAATAATCTATATTTTTTTCTCGCTTTTATCGAAGCTATTTATAAAAAAAAATTCAATTTTTTTTTTGTCATTTTTTAAAGTAAAGTATTTTAATGATATATTTTTTTCTCTCCTTTTTTTTTAATATAAAATCTTAAGAAATTTACTACTGGTACTTAACAGTTTTTTTAAAAATCAATTATCCGGAAAACGGTGATAGTCTAGACGCAGAATTAGTTCTGGTATTATCAGAATATACAAACAATATAATACTGTATTATATAAAATAAAAAAAATGACGCAATTATATTTTAACGCTTTTAATGCGGATATTGTATGACTACTCACACAATGTCTTTTACCGATGATATCCGGTTCAAACATAACGTCAATTTTGAATCTTCATATTTATAACTTACAGTTGGACAAAAACTTTCACCGGTACCGGTATATAATATACAGCTTACAAGTACGAGTATATATTTTAAATATTTAAATCGAGCTATAATATGCGGTTATTATCACGTCTTAGTTATCAAAAAGGAGATTTATGAATAATAGTTTAAATTATTATGAATGACCCTCGTATTTTATTACAATAGACGTCTATTATTCGCGCGTGCGCCGACAACAACTTCGTTTAAGTCATTGTCTTCATTATGATTTTCGAATCAATGTCGTTTAATATACCGCATGTACAGTCTATGAAATTCGCAAAAGTTTGATGGATTTATTTCTTGGCCGATTGAAATTTACGAGAAATACAGCGCTGACAAACAGCAGGAATATGATCCACGTGACTGATTTAAGATATTCCTTGAATAACAGTTGATCACCATTCACTGAGTTTTACGGGATGCTTAGTTAATGTCGATACAACGAAGTTTCAAAAGAATAGAAAATTAGTAAATTAATTTTTGTTTTTAAAAATCGTTCATAAATAACCGAAACTTTGAATAAGATTTTCTCGCTATGGTCAACATCCATCAAAAAAATATGATTTAATATCCTTTTGTTCAATCTTGGGTTTACGGATAAAAAAAAATCAATAATATTGGTAATCGTGAATTTTCATTATTTTATTATTTTCAAACTTTAAAAAAATCTTCTAGAACAAGAATACAATATCGGTAGATAAAAATGACAGGAAATGTCGTAATCTCCAATTTTTCCCATTTTTGATTTTTTTAAAGATTTTTCGTATCGAGAATTCCGTAGTATTAAAATTCGTTGTAACGATCTTTCACCGAATTTAATGGTTTTTTTTTTGTGTGTGTGTGTGTATTTTTCTGGCTGTGATACGAATGACATTCTGGTGATCTGAGGGAGTCGCTTTTATTTCCCAAAAAAATGTTTTCGATTTATGACTTTCGATTTGAGCTTTTTTTAAGCTGTTTTATCAGTTGAGGACCAACTGTTATAGAACTACACAGGCAGTGTCAATTCATAAACAAGCTATCACTGTTTACAAAATACGCGTAGGCTTTTTTTTATTCTGTATAATATTATTTATATTTTTGATGATTAAACGCCCACTTATCCTTTTTTTTTTTTTTTTTTATTTCCATCCTTCCATCTTTAACGTTGTTTTCAACATACAAATTAATGTAGAATGGCAGTTATTTCACGTCGATTATATCACCGACATTTTTATCGGTCAAAATTTTTTTGCCAAGTTTGAAAGGAAAAATGTTGCTGTAAAGCCCATTAATTCAAAGATTTAAGTCAAGTGAGCGATGATGAACGACCAAATACCAGAATAGGATGAAATTTACGCAATTTTGTATTTATTTTATTGCTGTGAGTTAGAAATAAAATTATTTAAAAAAAAACCAAAAACTTTTAAATAAATTTTTAAAAATAAATAATTAAATTTAAATAATTGTTTAATTTACTTATAATTTATGATTTTATTTTTTAAAAAAATTGTATTTTGAGGTTTCTCGTGATGCGCGAGCCTTGTTGGTCAGAATTACAAGTCAGTCATTTTTATAATAATTTTAGCAACAATATTTATTATAAGTAACAAAATTTTAATATAATATTTTTATTAAAGTTATTTTCTAAAATAATTTCCACAACATAAGAGTTTAGTTAATTATTCCTACAATAAAAGTACTTGTACATGTAATTAAATTAATTATCATTTTATTTTTTTGAATTTTTACAAAAATTAAAAAAATTGTTTTTTAATATTTTCTGATTTTTTTGTTTTGCATTTCTTTTAATGTACTGGTATTAGATTTGAGTATTGAATTAAACTATTAAATTAAGATTTTATAAGTGTTTTATTTTTTAAGAAAATGTTTTTAGAAGATAATAATTATTAATACTGTAGTTGAAAACCAAAAAAAAAATTGTTTTTGACGGCGAACTAAATTTAATAGTTTTTTTATTGCTTTTACCGGTATTAGCTTTTTGCTTTATTGCTTAAATAACTTATTATATTACCAGTGTTTAATATATTTTTATCTTTAGAAAATAATTTTAAAACAGAATATTTTAATTGCAAACGTTTTTTTAATTGATTACAACATTCATTGGGAATATGTTTTAACAGGACCTGTACTCAATACTCATAAACTATAGAACAGGCTTTCTCAAACAAGCTTTAGTTAAACCATTTACTTGAACTGTAGAACAAGATTAAACAGATGAGTTTAAACAAAAAGTTTGCGCAGATCAAACTGAAACCATTGTAAAAACGAGATTTAAATAATATTATTAAGTTACATTATTATCAAGTTATAATACTAGCCGGTTATTGTATGGTTTTGTATTGAAAATATCATTAAAAGTGGTTTACACATTTAAATACTGATCGGACATTGTGAATGATAATTTACTGTATTTAACTTTCTAATTCTATTTTTATCAATTCGGCATTAATTTATTTCGAATTTGATTAAATTGATTAAAAGCTATTATACGTTACCGAAATAAAGTATGAAAGGAGGAAGGAACGATGACGCAATTCCAAATTTTCTGAATGGAAATTGAATGAGAGCTTATCATCATTTTTACGCCAAGTTTTTGATGACGTTAACGATTTTGACAAGTGCATGTATCACACACTTTAATTCATCAGTAAATTTGTGAGTTTGATCGAATTAACTTTTCAGTTTTCTTGGAACCCTTGAAAAGATAAAGATGAAGTACCGTAAGTTCACGTGGAAAATAGCGTTGCTGAGCCTGGTAAATAATTATTAGTGAAAGTATTTATTTTTTTTTTACTTCCGCCTGCTATAAATTTTCTTCATGTGACATACTTTAAATGAATTTTTAAAGGGCCTGGATACTTTCTCTAGCCTTGTATTTTTATTTGTCGGCGTTTTGGTTAAAAAGATTTTTCTTACATAATAATAATTATTACTTACCGGTTTGACCTTGAATCGCCCTGCTTCTCGACAAGGATCATTATTAGAGATGATGTCAGTGTGAACAATCAAGATTTTTAAGTCTCTTCAAAATGTCATCTTATATTTTTTGTTGGTTGATCGGATTAATAATTATTATTATGTAATCCGCTTGACTCATAAGCGATGATCTAATCTGGCCATTGATACCAATTTGAAAAGCTTAATTATATCTAACTGTTTCGGGATAATTATTATATTAGATACGCTCATTTTCTATTTTAAATTTTTCTAATCGTTTGACATTTTCGTTTTGAACGTGGGTTTTCTCTTACAATACGGAAAAAACTGAACAATTATGACAAATAAAAATTAGATTGCGTTTAAATTATACTGTAATTTTTTTATATATAATAATTATACCGTACATGTATATATATTTTTTTATACTAATGAAAACTAATAACTTAAACGAATAATTTCCTATGCGATAATTGAAGATGATTTTTTTTTTTAAATTTAATAATTAACTTGGTAGATTTTTTTATACTACTTTTTAATTGCCTACCGGTACATCTAATTAATCAAAAAAAAATATATAATCACTTTATCAATTAAATTGATAAATTTGTTGTATATTTTTAACTTATATTTTTTTATTTTTAATTTTTTTCAAAAAAATTACATATGCAAAATGTACTGCATTTAATTTTTTTATCATAAAACGAGCTTTCAAGTCTTTAATATCAAGTTGAAGGTAGATTCCATTCCATTTAATCCGTTATAATATTATTATACTGTAATAAATAAAGGTATGTATGTTGCTCAATTGATATTTGAAAATGCATAGCTTTAAAAATTGCTTAATTCCACGTTATTCTTATTAGGAGAAAAATAATATTATGCAGTATATTTAAATTGCAAATTTATTATTTTTTCAAACAAGTAAAGTTACTTATCTCATACAGGTTTTTGTTTAGTGCATTATAATAATAATTATTGCGCCGTTGAACGTCAAAGTTGTTCGTTGCTGGAGAATTGGAGCATTAGTTTTGATCAAATAAGATTGTTTCAATATTTTTTAACTAACTAATAAAAAAAAAAGTGACGATTAAAATGACCTAGAAGCGCGTGTGCAAGGTTGTAATAGACGTGCCAATTGTCTCTTTTTTTTTATTATCATCTACAATCTATTTTATTAACAGTTTTCGGCTATAAACATGGCACCATATAGCCATTCGTTGAGCAAAAGCAAATGAAGCGTTTTAATTTTATTAGTTCGTATTAAGAATGCTAGTTCTTATTATGCTGAATGGCGCCATTTTTCTGATTTCGAAAGAAATAGGCGCCATTCGGAGTTAAGCGAAGGTGCCGGTGGGTCCCTGCCTTTCAAGGGTCGTTCTCACTGCTGTTTTCGTGTTTGGGGATTAAAAGGAGAGCGAGATCGGAGGGAGTGAGTGAGGGGGAAGGTGTCATGGCCTGAGGCCGCTGTTTAGACATCAGATTATGAAGAAAGATGGTTATAATCCAGTTGGGAGTCGTTTTGGCGACGACACTGAAAATTTAATCACCTCATTTTTATCCGAATGTACATTTTGAACAGAACACACTCTCTACTTTGTTCCCCTTTGGCGGAAAAGAGATATAAACCGTCTAAAGTGGCGCCCAATTAAAATTTCACACGGCAATTTTTATCTTGTTAATTTAATTTCTTTCTTTTCTTTCGTTTTTTTTTATTTTTTTATTTTTGCTTCTTTCATTCTACGAAGACAAAAACAAAACAAAAACACTTAACACTGTTACTAGCTTTTGTTATTCAATTTCGTCTCTCACACGCGAATTTGATGTACTCAGGAACGTGGCCTAATATTACACGTCAAACCAAACAGACGTCATTTCTAGTAGTAGGCTAAAGTTTTACCAACTAACGCGTCTAGACAAACAGAAAAGAAGACAAAAAAAAAAGTAGTAATAATAATAAAAGGTAGAAATAAATTACATTTAAATGTGTGCTCCCGGTATATTTTTGCTTGAGTTTTAAATCAATTCTAATGAATGAAGAACTCAAAATAGAAATATCTTGTCTATTTTTCTAAGTACATGTGTGTACTTGTATTTAATTAATCACTAGTTTCAGGTATTTTGTTGCATTTTTTATTATTATTTTAACGGTGTCGACATTGGTCATAGGTCAGCACAGTATTTTTGACCAAATGAGCCACAGCCAGAAAAATTTGAAAATCGCGTTGTACTGTATAAAGTTTTTTTTTTTTTTTAAAAAAAATGTCAGTGCCGATTTTAACGAGACATTCTACGACATAAAATTATTAAGTTGATTTAATTTATTTGGACTCCATTTTATGCTTCGGACGGCATTGTTTGAGTAAATCTCACCGTACAGGTATATAGAGGATTATTAGGTCATAGTGTAAGGTGAAAGAGAGGTCGTGCCATTCCCATCCACAATCACGGCAGTAGTCGGGTGAGGGGCCAAGTAACTTTTTTTTTTTTTTTCTTTATTTATTTATTATTATTATAATATATTTTTTTGTAATAATATTACAACGGTGGAGTGAAGATTGATATAGTTGCCATGGCGTCTTGGTGGCGTTCCCGTCTCTTTTGTATGTGCTTGTGATCTCATCTAAATCAAGCCTTTCCCTTTTACCTTTGACATTTTTATCGCTTTAATCTCCTCATTTAATAGTTGACCCCGATGACCCTAGTGTACTCCCTTATCCCAAGTTTCTATTTTTTTTTTCCTTCGTTTTTCTCTCTAGTCTCTACTTTTTTTTTGTTGTTGATACAGTAAATAAGTTCTGTTAGAACTTGGTCTTTTTTGGTTGGGCAGCCTTCAACTTTTACCTAGACTCGTTATTTTTATTTAAAGCTTAGATAAATTCCTAGCATTTTCTTTATCGGTCCTGTGACATTATTCAATTGCCGGTGATGATGATGAGAGCTATTTTTTTTTTTTTATATTTTTTTATATCACCGTGTGGTTCACGTACCCAGGTACCCTAAAAAGCTAAGTTGCACTGAAAATAGTCTCGCACATTACGGTAGTTGTTAGTGCTCGGTTGCTCGCTTTCAGGGATTCTGGTTCCAAATATTCTCACGTTCAATTCACACGCATCAATTCTTTTGCGATGTTCGGATTAGACCTTACAAGTACCGCATGAACTCATAAAGTCGCTTTTTTAGCTGCATTCTCTATTATGTTATCAAAGTAAAGGTGAATTGAAAGAATGAAAAAAATAAGAAAATATAGTAGGCTTACTATGAGTACGGTATAATACTAAATTCACATTTTATTTTGACGTAAATGAGAAAGAAAATATTATTTTCAAACTTATTTACGCGACAGAATACTACAACTAACAATGCATACCGGTAGTACCGGGTATATAAATATTCTAGAAATGATTTTTTTTTCTCTAGAATTATCATCTATTTTTCTTATACCGGTATTGTATTTTAATTACCGTAATCAATTTTTTTTTTTATGAAAAAAACATCTAATAATATTGTCTCTGTATAGTAAAATTGGACTCTATAGATACATATAATTGCAACAAATTGTATGAATTGAATTCCTTTGGTAATAATATTGTTGTTTTTTTTAAATAAAAAAATTTTGACAATAATTAGCAACAATAAGTTAATTAACTGTAACCAAATGGTTTTGTAACACTTTTACAAAAAATAAAAATATTTAAATTTGTAAATACTGTACTGTAGGCCTATCAATGTAAATAATTATGTAGGCTATATATAGGTATTTTATTCCCTCTATAAATAAAGTGTACAAACAAAATTCTACCTAACGGTATAATACAGCTAATCGACGTACCGGTAATGTTTATTTTGAAGTTCAAACAAAAAACTTAATTTTTTTTAAACCACTTTTGAGCTGTTTGTTTAGTAGGATGTCTATATCCTAAAAGGCTAAAATGTTGACCACAGCTTAGATTCACGGTACATTTTTATCTATAAAATATTGACGATTCTACGTAGGTTTATGATTTTAATTCAATAAATTTAGAGTTAGGTATTGTTTGCTTTTAAAAGGAGGAAATTTCGGTTACTCAGAACAGCGGAAAAAAATACAGAGATGCAATTGCACATCATTTCCTGGATTTCATAATAATTAATGACTGAGCCCAATGAAATTAGCCCAAATTTTCTTTCAAATTGTGATAAAAATTTGGGAAAAAACCTATACGGTAGCCTATTATAATTATTCTAAATTAAATAAATTCTAATTCTAACCGATTTTTTTTTTTTTGGTATTTTCGTCAAACTTTAATGAATTATTGCTATAATATATTATTATTACGGGGGGAATAAAAATAAATTTAAATATGGCGTCGTATGGTTCAGTTTAGCTTAAAGCTAAAAGCAGTTTGTAGACCTACCGGTACTATTTTTTTTTTATAGAAAGTTTATGATAAATACTAAAACGGATTAATAGGTTTGCAATTTAAATGGATTAAACTAACTTTTAACAGTGATATTTAATTTTCCTTTCTTTTAAGGTTATTTTAAACTTGATGAGCAGATTGTATTTAAACCATTAGCAAATTGCATCGAAATGCAAACAACCGCAGAAGGACATGTTTCTTAACTTTATTTGCAAAAATAATTAATCCTTTTTACAGGTTCTTGCGATTTAATTTAAGTGTTATATCAACGTAAAGTGCATATATAAAGGACGCTACTTTTAAACAAAAAATATAATATTGCAAATATTATTTTTATTTAAATAATTCGAAATGGGATTCTCAATTTGCTTGTTTTTTGTCTGTTGTTTTTTTTTTTAATACTGGTAAATAATAATTTGCAATTTATTAAAATTAAATCCAAATTACTTTATTTTGAATAATACCTATAGCCTACATAATTAGACAAATTAATTTTAGATTTAAACGAGGAAGTAATAATTTTTAAAGAGGAATAATTTTAATTTTAAGGAAGTAATTTTTAGAGAGCAAAATATTGTACAGTATTATTTTGATTTAATAAACCCTTTTCTACAACTTTTGAATGCTTTAAATTAAAAACAAATGGTTATTCCAATGGGCTCGAATAAAATTTAATATGGTTCTCTGAAAATCGTAGACCTATTGAAAACAATTAAGTTAAGATCAGCATTAATTATAACATTATAATTACAGTATTTTTGTAAACTAACGCGTAATTAAGTATTATTTAAAAAAAAACACACACTCGGGAGTAATGAGTAATTTACTGGAGCTCCACTACAGGCCACAAATTCAAACTCAAGATTCTGCTTCGAGTTTGGTGCAGACGATCAATCTGCTTGAAGAAAAAATTTCTCGAACGAGCTATTTTAACATTCAAATGTTGTTTAACCGATTATTAACCTTTTAACTAATAGTTAATTCAGTAGGAATGCTAATCCTTCCAATATTTAGCAAGGCAAAGTGTTTGAACGTAGCCATTAGACAACACGTGAGGTTCCTCTCTTCTGCTACACGTCGCACCAGGGTCAATGTGTTGAAGCCTCAAGCTCAGTCTGCTACACGTACATTTGCTATTGAGGTGTGTATTGTATCAAGGTGCTCCTTGGCTTTGTTATTTATTTCAATTCCCTTCCGAGTTTAGATTATTTCGTTTTAGGATTATTAACCATCTATTAACATCTTTAAACGTGTTTAGGTAATTTCTACATTTAGATATAACTTATAATTTTAGCGCTTTTGATTTCTTTTCTTAACGTACTGTGATGTCATTCCCATTTTTGTCATGTCACTCAGCGTTTTCGTACATTTGAAAAATAATGCTAATTAATTGATATAATTATTTTAACCTTGATTTGTGAATTTTGAGTTATTAAAATCACACTTTCACGTGGCGTAACATTAATATTAAAAGTTTTTAACTTTCAGAAATTTTTAAATAACAAGTTGAAAACGTTCCAAGGCGGAAATATTTGCAAGAGTTATTATACGACTGCGGTTAACATGTCTCAACCTTTGAGTAGTGAGCAATTATCTCATTTTATTCTACAAAATGATCAGCCAGTAGTTGCTCTTGAATGCGAACAGGCATTTAATGGACTTACAGATAAAGAAAAGAAATATGCACATTACTTGTCTTTGGCCGCTTGGCACGGAGGATTGGTCGTCTTGGTCCAGGTTCATATTTTTATTTTGCACTCAAGAGTTAAGGAAAATTGATGACAAAGTTATTATTTATCTAATAGACATCTCCCGAATCCCCCATCATTTATGTCTTGTTACGGAAATTATTTCAGCAAGGCATTTCAAATTTGAAAGAAGTAGCTTTGAAAGACTGTGCATTTCTTGAAGAAGAATTCCAAGTAATATTTTCAGTTTTTAAAATTTAATAATTGAAATGAAAATATTTTTATTTTAGGCAATTTTGGTTTATTCATCCGGGATTTTTACTAATATGGGGAATTACAAAGGATTTGGAGATACCAAATTTATTCCTAACTTGTCAAAAGTAGGAATTATTAACAAATTCTTTAATTTTTTTTAGAGGTTTAATGATTTATTATTGTTGAATTGCGTATTGTAGGAAAAATTTAAAGTTTTAGTGAAAAACAGCGAAAGTTATAAAAAAGATCCGGTACTTATCGAAACATTATGGAAATATTGTTCTGAAGCAATGTATTCCGTGACTACTAAAAATAAGCAGCTTGGTTTTAATGACAAGGTAACAGCAAAAATTATTAGTCACACTTGTTATTAATTATTTGGCTTATTTAAAAATATTTAATTCTTCAGGGTTTAACAACATATTTTTCTGCGAATTGCACAAAAGAAGATGCGGATTTAATTAACGAGTTCATGGCTCTCAATGGCTATGAAGCGTACAACTCACGCTTGTTTAAATCTATCGATGAAACTCTTGGAGTAGAATACGAAATACGATTAGCCTCCGCGTACACCAACGGTGATTAATTTATTAGAAATGTCAAGTTGATAATGACAGTATGTTTAATATGCTTATTTTTAATTAATAGAGGAAAATACTGGAGAAAAATTGTTAGGAAAATTTCGTTTCAAGGATTCTGTCGTTCGTGTCACGAGAGGTGACTACAGTGGTCTAATGAAGCTGGTTGTCCAATACTTGAAAGAAGCTACTGTAATTTCTTATTTAGATACATGACCTTGGCTTTTTTTTTAATGAAAAAAATGCGAATAAATTATTTTAGAGTTTTGCCAGTAATGAAACTGAGGTTGAAATGTTAAAGGAATACATAAATTGTTTTACAACGGGTTCACTGAAAGCCCATATAGATGGTTCTAGGCATTGGATCAAGGATAAAGGCCCTGCTGTAGAAACGTAATGATTATTTCGAATTAGACAATTAGCTTGATTATTAAGGTAATTTATTGGTAATTTCAGGTATATTGGTTTCATTGAAACTTACCGTGATCCAGCTGGACAAAGAGGAGAATTTGAGGGTTTTGTGGCGATGGTAAACAAAGCAATGAGTAAAAAATTTGGAAAATTAGTCGAAAATGCGGAATTGTTTTTGCCTCTTCTTCCCTGGCCTACTGCTTTTGAGAAAGACAAGTTTTTGAGACCTGATTTTACTTCACTTGATGTTATTACATTTTCTGGAAGTGGAATTCCAGCTGGAATTAATATTCCAAACTGTAAAAATTATTTTTGAAAATGATTTCAATTATATGTTTTTATTTCTGTATTCTTGAGTGTAGATGACGAAGTTAGACAGACAGAAGGTTTTAAAAATGTTTCTTTGGGAAACGTAATTCCAGCTAGTTATAGTCAATCTGTTAGTCCATTTCTTTCAGACGAAGACCAAGTAAGATTTGTTTTAAAGAATTAATATTAATCCTTACACATGTACTGATATTTAATCTATAACTTTAGGTGCTTTTAAATAAACATCGTGTAAGTTCTTTCGAGCTGCAAGTGGGATTACATGAATTATTGGGACATGGTAGTGGAAAGTTATTCCGAAAAGAAAAAGATGGGACATCAAATTTTGATCCTGAAACAATTAATCCAGATACGGGGACCAAAGTAAGTTAACTAATTACATGCAAAAGAAAACTTAATTAAAGTTCTTTTTAAGATCAAAAGTTATTACGAAGTTGGTGAAAGTTACGATTCCAAATTTACAACGTTGAGCAGTACATATGAAGAGTGCAGAGCAGAATGTGTTGGAATTTATTTATCAATTAACTCGGACATTTTAAAGTAAGACGGCTTGTTTAATTTTTATTTAAAACATTTTATTCTGAGTTTAATTTAAACTTTTGAAATTAAAATTTGGAAAATCTCATTTTATAATTATACGGAGTATAACTTTTCAACTGAGTTTTTTCTTTTGTGGAAGTTTTCTTTTTATTTAAACGTTTTCAATTGAAGGTTATGGTTAAGATTAAATCTCGTACTTTTTTATAGCATCTTTGGGTTTAGTGGCGAATTGGCTGAAGAAATAGTTTACGTTAACTGGTTAAGTCTTATTTGGGCTGGTCTTCGAGGATTAGAGATGTATCAACCTGATCATAAATTATGGGGCCAAGTATAAGATTTGATTGTTAATTAAATCGAATTGTCGTTTGCATAATTTTCCTTTGGGTTTTAGGCACATTCGCAAGCAAGATTTGTTATCTTAAGAGTTGCCTTAGAAGCTGGTGAAAATTTTGTTACAATCACGGAGAGAGTTGGTAGTGATGGGAAGCCTGATCTATTACTGTCATTAGACAGAACTAAAATTGCTACCGTGGGTAAAACGGCCATAGGCAACTTTTTAAGGAAACTTCAAGTAAAACTAAATTTCAAATATCATAAAAATAATGTTTTTTTAAACGATTTTCAATTAGGTTTATAAATCAACCGGAGATATCGAAAGCGCTAAAAGCTTGTACGAAAATTATTCTCACGTTGCAGGAGCAGGAGAGAGTGGCATTCCTTTTGAAGAATATAGAAAAATTGTCGTTGCCCGACGACAACCGAGAAAAATGTTCGTTCAAGTTAATACAAGACTTGAAGGTTTGGCGTTTAATATGTTTTTTTTTTTTAAGAATTCAAAATTAATTATAGTTATTGTTACAGATAATTTGGTAAAACTAGTTAATTATCCTGCTTCTCACGAGGGTCTGATCACATCATGGATGGATAGATTTTCTGACGAAAGCATTAACGATACTCTTGTTAATCTATTTGAATGTGATCGCAAGTACTTTGATATCTGAAGTTTCTTACGAAATAATTATGTTTCAAGCCAATTTTGAATTTCAATTAACAATAAATTACAAAATTTGAGTTTCAAATTGTTACGTACAAACATTTGTTTAAAAAAACATACGGTTACTGAACTAGTTTGCGCACAAAAAAAAAATGTTACAGCTAGAGCATTTAAAAAAAGATGAAAATGTTATAAATTTTAAATACAGTAAACAGATTACTGTTACTGGCCTATTGAAGAAAATCAAATAGGAAAAGCGGGAACTAACTGAGAAGCGAACAAATTTTACGTGTTCTTAGGTAAAGGTACTTGACCTATTTCTTACATAAATTGGTAAATAATTTTTTATTATTTCATGTACAATGTACTATTGAATGACTGCATAATATTATTTTGAAAAAGTTATTTCTTTTTTGTTCTACGTTATAATAATAATGAAAGAAAGAAATATTAAAAGCATTTAAAAATGTTTATAAAAAAAGGATTGCGAAATACGGATTTGTTTACGTTTTCAGTTTGGCGCCAAAGCGAAGTGACGTCACGATTGTCAGTTGAATGTTTTTTTTCCCTCCCCTATTAATATTTTGAATGGCGGGAAAACGAAAATTTTAAGCGATCGTTATTTCACAACTAGCAACTGCCAGTCTTTTGTGATGGTTTTGACTTCAGTTGGTCGAGAAGAAATTTGCCAGGGGTTCAGCGAGTTGGGTATTACTTTAGCAAGCGAAAATGTAATTAATAAATGTAAGTTTTTTGCATTTGCGGAGATTTACTTGATACCGGTCATCGTTGATAATGTTATTACTATTGTACATAGTGCAAGAGTTATGCCAGAGTTATAATCAAGATGCAATCGCTTTGGCCGACGAATGGTTTGCTTTTATTACATCTACTCACTTGGATAGTCAACCCAACGAAGAATCTTTAGTTAGATTTGAAAATGATCGGGTAAGAGGCATTTTATTTTATTTATCATATTCGTTATGACCAATAAAAGTTATTTTTGTCAGTTAATCGAGCGTACGAAGATTGCTAAAACTCCAAAAACGCCTTTGACAACTCCAAGAACTCAAAATAAAATTAAAAATGTGTAAGCTTATATTTCGTTAATCGAAGGGCTTGGTTTTATAGAAAAAAAAATGTTTTTTATAATAATATTGTAGATCAAGTAACGTTGACGACCTTTTGAAAGCGTACGGAACTCCCGAAGCTTTAGTAAATATTTTAATTATTTTTCTTTGACAGTACCGTATCTAATTTTACGTGTTATGGCCTCATTGCGTAATTCTTTTCATTTATTTTAGGAGAACGCTCATAGTGTTAAGAAACTTCGAACTGCTACAAGTCTCGTAGTAAGTAAAGAAGACGATGACCAGCTGTTTGCTAATTCTGAATCGCCTTCAACTATTTCGACGTAATTGAATTTTGAAAGAGGAAAAAAAGTTAATAACTAGTAATTATTTCACTTTAATAGATCTTCCATTTATGCGACAAGAAGTCGATCTGGAGACACAATAGATTCTTTTGGAAATAATGAAATTGAATGGACCAGTGTAACGAATGAAAATAATAATTGCTCCTTTAGTTTTTACGATGAAATGCCAGCTTTAACAGAAAGCTACAAATATATGTTTGAAAAGCACAGGGTATTATCTACTGCGATTAATTCCAAAATTGAAGCACTGGAAGATGTATATAAGTTAAAACATAATATTGAAGAATTTGCTAATTTAGGTTTTAATGCATCGGTAAAATTATTGAATTCTATTATTTTTTTTTAAATAAAAAATGTTAAAGTTTTTAACTAATACAACAGGAAGAAGTAGCTGTTGTTGGTCAAATTTGCTGTGATGGAAATGGAAAATTAAATGTTAGTTCAGTTTTAATTGAAGGATCTCATAGGACAAGTTCTGGACTTGTAGCAACTTTAAGTGTTGACAAGTTACCATCGTTTTCATTTTTCCCAGGACAGGTAAAAATTAATTTTTTTCAATGAAATGAAATTTTAATTTTTTTAAAAATAAATTAAGATTTCTGCGCTTCAAGCATTGAATAACAGAAATCTGAAATGGGCCGCAAACAGTATTCTTTCATTACCTTTGCCACCATTTCCCAAAACTTCATTTTCGATAAAAGGTTAAAATTAAATGAAATTAAATATAATACAACAATCGAATAAAATAAGTGTCTGTTTTGATTAAAAGAAAATTTAAGTTTCGTTGTTGCCACGGGACCATTCACAACGTTGGACTCATTATCGTATAAACCTTTGGAGGACTTGTTAGAAAAATTAACAGTTTGGAAACCCCATGTTTGCATACTGGTAAACCCAGCACATTATGTTTAAACATAAAAAGTATTTTTATATTTTTTTTTATTAACTGTTTTTAGATTGGACCATTTGTGGATATCAGACGAAAAGAAAACGAGGTAAAGCTTAAAAACACTAATTTTATTTTGCTGCTGTAGTTAAATGAACACTTTCTGTTGTTGATTAGGGAGAGATGATGGATATCACTTATGATGATTTATTTGATAAATGTATGGGAATGATAAAGAACTGTCTAAAGAAGTATTGTTTATAGAAATAATTTCACTGTTAAAAAATAATTATTCAACAAAACAAATTCTTTTTAGGGTCCTAACGAAGTTCGTGATTGTATCCTCCAGTAATGACGCGCATCACGATTTTATTTATCCAACTGCACCTTATGCGTATGAAAAAACTGAGGTAAATTTTCTCAACATTTTTTTTTTTTTTTTTGCTCTTTTTAATACTTTTTTTTTTTTGCAGAATATTTACTTTGTACCTGACCCAAGCTTGATTAATTTTGATGGGGTAATTTTTGGTGTAACTGCTACGGATATTTTATTTCATTTAGGAAAACAAGAGATATCTCAGTAATATTTTTATTTTTTGATAATATTTTGTAGGGTAAATTTATTTTATTAATAGCCCTCCTGGAACTCTTGATCGTTTGGGGCGTTTAACTTCCCATTTACTTTCACAGAGAAGGTAGTTGTTCATAAATGATAATTTAATTTAGGTACATGTGTTAACTTAATTTGTACTTTTTTTAAAAAGTTTTTATCCGCTATATCCTCCATCTGAAGGTTTGAATGTAAATTTGGAAAAGTTGCAAGTTTATGCTCAACTTCCGGTGACTCCACATTTTTTGATTTTGCCTTCGGACTTTTTTGCTTTCATTAAGGTATAATAATTGATTATAAGTATAATTATAAATAAATCTTAATTTAATTTGTTAGAATATAAATGGATGCTGTTGTATTAATCCTCGACGTTTGACCTGCGGTAACGACGGAGGAACGTACGCACGCATCGTTATTGGTGCAAATGCGATTACGTCAGATACTTCATTCTTAGAAAATGTATCTGCTAAAATTATAAGCATTTAATTGTGTAGCCTTCCGAGTCATCGATTTCGCTCGTTTGTGTGTGTAATTGTGCGCGTTTTAGGTATTTAAAGGAAAAAGTTGTTCATGTAAATTTGATATGTCCAAATTATGGTTAGTGCGACACAAACCATAGATCAGCTTTAAATGATCTCGTTTCCCTATGTAAGTAAAACCCACCTCCTTAATTTTTAAATCACGATCATGGTTGCGTTTTTGTTTAAATATTAATTGTCGGCGTGTAAACGGTTTTGTAAATGGAGAAAAGTTTAATCGCACTCTTTTTGGAAAAGTAAAAAAAAAATTAAAAGAATAATTGAATGAAATGGTTTATAACAACATTATTATATACACTATTCGTGATTGACTTGTCAAAAATGAAATTCATAAACTAAAGTTTATTCTTTTGCATCACCAATGCCGTCCGCATTAATGGCAAACATTGCTTCGGCTTCTGGTAAGCAAGGAGAGTCGTAAATTTTACATATTCTAGTTTCTCCACGTCCTTTTCGGAGAGATAATCTAGTGAAAAGTATTAATATGCGTAATTTAAAATTTTTTCGAAAAGCAATACCTCGTAGTCGAAGCGTGAGCAATGATATTTCCTCCAATGGGTTTCTTCGGATCAGCTGCAAACATTGAAGCTCCATCAACTTGAGCCACCACCTGATTGGTGATAACAACAGCAACACCAAACTTAATTTAAATAAAAAAGGTGTTAATTGAAAAGAAGGGGAAATGATTTAAAAAAAACTTAATAATTAAATTACTTCATCGGCTAATCTTAAAAGCATTCTGAGAAACCTAGCTAAGTGCATCTGACGAGCAGATAGTTCTCCTCGACCAGAATAATCGGTTCTGTACAAAGCTGTTGCACTGTCCACAATGAGCAATGCATATCTAAACAAAAATGTATTATTCACGCTAAATAAAAGCAAATTTATAATTTTTATTTATGCAAAATGTTATTAACCTTGATTCGGCCATCATCGCAGAGGCTTGAATCAAAAGTTGCGATTGATGATCCGAATTGTAAGCTCGAGCGTAAGCAACATTATCTAAAACATCACTTCCTGATAATCCGTATCTGCAAAATTAATACAATAATTATTGTACACATTTGGCACCAACTCAAATGAATCTTTTATTACCTTTCTGCAACCGCTAATAATCTTTCAGGACGAAAAGTTCCTTCAGTATCTATATACAAACATTTTCCTTCCCCACCGTTCATGTCAATAGGTAGTTGACACGTGACGGCAATCGTATGACAAATCTGTGTTTTCCCTGTTCGAAATTCTCCAAATATTTCCGTTATTGAACCGGTTTCAACCCCACCTGCAATAATATAATAATGATTATAGTCATTACCCGTAATGCGAAAACAATGCAAAATGTAAATATTGTACAGTATTGGCAATTAAATACCCCCTAATAATTTATCCAGTTCCTTCGATCCTGTCGTCACTTGAATGATCTCGGACCGTTTTTGATGAAATTCGGTGGCGGTGGTAAACCCCATAGGAACTAGCTTTGAAGCTTCCAATAAAATTTTATCCGCCTTCGCTTCACTAATCCCTTTAATTGTTAATAATTGCTTTTTTGGCGCATAAGCTACGGATTCCACCGTGTGAAATCCATTCTCTTCTAATTTCTTTATGTCAGCTGAAGTTATACCATATTGCTAAAATAGTTGAGTCAACATTATTACCGCGTGTGGTTATTGACCTTGATGAACATTGACCAATTTCGTGCACACATAATTATTGAATTTATACGGTACCTCTAATTTCCTAATTAATAAGGGTCCGAAACTGTCAGATTCCTCTTCTTGATCAACATTCTCTTTTTGTGCCGCTGCCATTTTTTACGTCTGCAATATCATGATATTCGACGCAAATAAAATTAAATTTTTAGCACGTTGAAACTCGAAAATATTCAAAAAGCAGATGATTTGTAGAATGGCGCCAAATTTTTCCACAACCAATACGAAACGTTAGCGGAAGTACTTGCGTTATTTTACGTAACGTAAGCTTAAAAAAAATGACACCAAAAATACGGTACTGTAAATCAAATTTTTAACATTTTATTTAAGCTTAAAAGTGATTTTATGTATTAATTGTTAAGTATGTCAGTTAACAACAAATGTAATAAACTTGCATTATAAAATTTTGAATAACAGGTTGTGAATGAGAAATAAAAAAAAAAGCATTTGTCAATCATTTTTGTTTTAAATCACCCCACACTCCAGGATATAAACTACGTCACAGGAAAAGAAAAAGCTATTTAACAAGTGTTGTTTTTTCCTAGAAATTCTTGCATGCGTAATCATCAAATTAATAGTCTTATTTACACCAACTTTTAACAGATTCCCCGAAAGCTTTTAAACCGCAATGAAAATGCGCTTTTTTAAATTTCCCATACAAACAAACTATCGTTAAAATTGCCTTTTCATGTCTATAAATTATAAAATTATATACGTACAGTGATTTTATCAATCGTGTAATTGTTTGTATTTGAATATTTAATTTCGCAGCCTAAAATAATATGGCTTCTTTCTTGTTTTTTCAATTGCTTATATGACGTCATTTTCGTACGTTGCGTGACGTCAATGGATGACGAATAGTAAAACGGATTTTTATAATTATAAAAGGAAAGCGAGCGTTGAGGGATCGCCACTAGAGAAATATCCTTGATCGTCTGCAAGATGGCGTTAGCATGCGATGATCCGTGCGACAACATATCTGCGGTAATTTTTGATTTGGACAACACCTTGATCCGTACGAGAAGAGCCGATCAAATCGCAATATCACAGGTAAACAATTAATTTTCGAAATATTGTAATCTTTTTTTTAATTAAACCACCCATTTTAATTAAGTTAAATTAGCACTAACTGCCATCAAAATTACGTAAGATTTGCGTCAATATGTTCCTTGTCCCTGTCCCCCTGCTTCAAGGGAATATGTAAAAAAGCGAAAACTTTCCACTGATTGATGTTAACCATGGGCACGAAAAATCAAGGTTAGAAAAAGCCAAATTAGAAACTCATGTTTTTATGTTGCTATTGCGTAGAAAAGACAAATCTATTTTAGTATTTTGGCGAGTGATTGTGTTTCTTTACAAAAAAAATTTTTTTTTGTGTGTACTGTAATAGGAATTTTTAACACGTGGTGAACATAAAAAATGAAGTAACAATTGAAAATAGCCGCGCGTTTCATCAGTTTGTCACTCATTACGTGAATATTTATGTATAGATTTTGTTGAGGTTTTTTTTTTTTTTTTATGAAAAAAAGAAACGTGAGAAAGAGTATTCCAAACGAAAATAAGTTGTGAGATTTGGGATTTTCCATACTGTATGTTTTTATTTTGTTTGTGAGTGCATATAAAAAGTGAGTTGTCGAAAATGAATGACGGAAGTGTAGAGTGGTGTATTTTGGCACTGAGAAATGCCAAAAATGATACGGAAAAATTCGCGGCTCTTATGTTGTGCGCACGTTTAGTGCAAAGTGAAAAATGCGACGCTGACCAAAGAAAGCAATTGTGTCGCGCGATCGGTTTCGATTTTGTCGACAGACTTTTTGAGACGCGTGAACAAGATCTTCCATCCGGCTGCCATCCCTACGCATTTCGCGATCTAGCTTTGAGTATCTACGCCACATTTTGCACCGTTCCCGAATTTTTTACCGACCACTCTTCCCACATGGTTGAAAAGGTTCCCGTCTTCCTCAAACTTTTAGACACTTACGATTCTCGTACATCGGAGGACGAGATCAGCGTGAGAAACGATGCTATTCGATGTCTGGTAACCTTATCCAGTGATCAAAAAACCTGCGTTTCTCTGGTGGATCAAGACTCGATGTTGAGACTATGCGAAATTTACGCCAAAGATGACACCGCGATCGAATTTCGCGATCAAATTTTTCACATCATCTCGTCCTGCGCGGCTCATTTAGGCAGCGGTTGTTGGCGTCGAAAACCTGAAGCTTTTAACGTTTTAATGAACAGTCTTTCCACTCGCATGTTAAACGCCAAAACTCAACATAAATTTGTCTTGTGTGACGTGATAACCAAAACTTTTTCCAGCTTTCCTCTCGAACTCAAACACAGCTGCGGCGGGGAAAAATGGTATTTAGATTTTCACGAAGAGTTATTGAGTATCTTGTGTTTCAAATTGGGTCACGCTCAACGCGAACCTTTGCTCAAGCTATGTTCCGCTATTACCGAAAAGTTAGGTGTCAGCTGGGCCCTCAATAACATCAACAACAACGTGAATTACGAGGGTAGAACTTCAGTGGAAAAATCTCAACGTCTTTTTTTCCTTCTGGTTCAACTTTCTTGTATCGAAGTTCGGATGATTTTAGAAGATCAATGTTTCGACGAGATTCTCCAAAAAAGCGAGTTGGCTTCCGCTTGTTTCGTCATACTAGAACAAGCCATCAGATTTTTAATCGACGACGATGGACAAACGGTGAATCAAGCGTCTCAACTTCAACTTTACGCCGCCATTACCGATGCCATGAGCGCTGTACTTTATTTTTTTAACGTTCTCTCGCAACGAACTGTCGATGGAGAAAGTTGGAGCGGGATGGAAGACGACTTTTTATTAGCGGCCGTAAGGGTTTTGGGTTCGTGGTTGGCCGAAGAAACCATGGCGCTGAGAGAAGAAATAGGTCAAATTTTGCCTCTACTTTTGAAACTCTGCAAAACTGAGGGAGAGAATAAAAAGCGAGCCAATTTATGTTTACATTTTTTACTTCCTGGGATATGTCACTTGGTGGCGGAGGATTCGTTGCGTGATATTATGATAAAAGAACAGTTGCCTTTGATTTTGTTGGATTTGATGAACGGCGATTGGGAGGTGGTGAAAGAAGAAGTTCGAGAAGATGAGCTGGATGAGGCGGAAAATAAGAGCGAGCACGATATGAACTTGGTGTCGAGTAGCAGTATTCTTCTTCAATTGGTGGTTTTGGAGGGAGAAAAGGTGAGAGAGGATCCGACTTACTTGAAACTATTACGTTTCTTATTCACCGCATTGCCTCATATCGATAAACGAGTGGCGTATTTGCTTTTACGCGGGAACTTTGCGGTCTTGGGTTTGCTGATTTTACGCCATCACTCGCAACAGGTGAGCGGAACGAACGAAGTGACCATTTATCGATATTTAAGCGCCTCCATCCGTTTCTTATGGGATGCTTTCAACGTGGAAGACTCTTCGGACGGAGCTTCATTGGTCGTCAACCGAAGCTACAGATCGATCTGGGATCAGGTGAGAGAAATGTGGTATTTGGGGATGCAAGCTCTGTCCGAATTGCTCACACCAATGCCGTGGGTGGGACAGTTCGTGGTGGAGAGTGGATGGTCGGAAGAAATCGTCAACATGATCAACAAAGCACAAAAAAGCGGGGTGGAAGGCAGTGTGAAAGCCGCGTACGAAGATTTTTTGTGCCGACTGGTCAGCACTTACGGTGGAGCCGCGGAAAGTTTGAAAAACTGTGGTGCTGCTAACATGTGCAAATTACATAAGATGAAAGAGTTAGCTCGACTTTTAAGAACGTCTCAAATTAAGTAAATTAAGAATTTGTTTATTCTTTCGAGGTAATTTTTGTTTATATTGAGTTAGATGTATAAATTCAAGTTTAATTGATTTAGTTATTTCGTTTTAATTTTCGTGAATACTGTAGATAATTTTGTTATTAGATAAAAAAAAAAAAAAAGGAATGCTGCTTTGGTAAGTTGCGAGGTTGTTGAGCGTCTCGAAATTATCTTGGTATTTACGTATAACAGTTTGAATAAATTATTTATTCAAATGAAAACGTTTTCTTGCATTTGGGAAAATCGGTTTACCTCGGGGTGGAAAAAATAAATGGGTATTAAGCAAGATTTAAAGAACGTTAAACGGTTTTTGAGTGCATTATTTTTATTAAGGCAGAAAAAAAAACTGATAAGAGTTTATACGGGGTTTTTCCACCCTTATTTATTTACACAATACGGCGGGACTGGAATTTCAAAAACAAAATGATGAAATGCATCTGAGGGAGAGGACCACATGTTGGCCCGAGTTTATTTTTAAACTTTTTCATTCATTTTTATTTTGTTAATAGCTTACTCGATGATGAAATTTTGCTGAAATTTTTTTTTTTTTTTTGCAAGAGTGTTTGCAAAATATAATTAAATAAGCTATGAAAAAAAAAGAGTACTAGTATGACGAAACATGTTTTAAAATATTTTATTATCAAATAATTTTTCCTCCCTTCAAAATTTTATTATAACGAGGAACTTTTATAATATTCACCTACTTTTATTTTATAGTGACTTACCCGAGATTATTTTTGTTTTAGGAGCTATTAATTTGGTAAAGATTATTTTTGATTTCGTTATCTACAAACTACTTCAAACTATTCGAATTCATAAATTATTTTTTATTATTTGCATACAGTACGATATGAAGAAGTTTCAGTGTGTTTCATAAATGAGTAAGCTGTAGAAATCAAAAAGATGGATTGCTCACTTTTTTTTTTAAGGTTAAAGTGTAGCAAACCAGATTTTTCTTCGAAGTTTTTTTTTTTTTTTTTGTAACCTAATTTTTTTTTTGATGGTTGAGAAACGTTTTGTGAGGCCTATATTTAACTGTGACTTGGCACTCAACCTCGGGGTTGAGGTTTTTTTCCCCCCTGCAGAACTTGAATTTTCGGGCTATTCTCGACCTTGTGCTTACTACAACTCACACGGCAACACAAAATGTCAAACGTGTGTTTGTGATTTTAACAATAGTATTATTTTGTCTTGGCCAAGGTCTCGTCTTTCACTTCGATTTGTTTCGGGTAAGTTTGATAGTGATAGTTCAATCATCTAATGGAAAAATCATCTTTAACGATGACCTATTCCTCAACCTCTTTTTAAATTAGTAGACTATTTACAGAAAATTCAATCTTATCGATTTTTCAAGTATCTGTTAATTATTTAGTAAGATTATTTGAGTGCGGAGGAATAAAAATAGATGTGATGAATCAACGGTTTTATTATTATAAGGCTATAAGCTAAGCTAGTTCTCTTCACCATTTGTGTATGGATGAATATAAATTTAGCGTAGTAAATTAACATTCGTTGGCCTGCTGCCCTATTTCAATTTTACTAGTGGAAATTTTGTATTCATATTTTTTTATTATGAGTGAGGAAAAAGTGGAAGCGCTTGCTTTCAAAAGAATTTATTATGCGTGAAATTTGAATATAAAAAATATATATATATTTTTTTTTTGCATCGCAAAAATGTGCAACCTGAATGCACAGCGATATCAGAAAGAGTTCCAGTCACAAACGTTAATTTATTTCATTTTTTAAAATCTTGTTTCAACTTTACAAAATTTTATTTTGTTTCAAATTCCACCTGTTTCTCCACCGCATTATTTAGTATTTTTACTTGGATCTTAATTGCACTGAATATGGTTTTAATGGAGGTGAGAATTGAAATAATTGTAATTTGATGAAATTAAATTTGTTCCGAGTTTTCTCACCGTGTAATTGACCTCGTTTTTATAACAATACTACAGTATTATTGTATAATTATTATTTATTTATTTTTAATCGTAAATCTCTGAAAATGTTTGTTGACGTTAATCTCTGAAAATGTTTGTTGACGTTAATCTCTGAAATGTAAGGTAAACTACTGTATATTATGCGATGTCGCAATAGCATTATTAATGTGGTAATGGACTGTAAAACTTTGTTCACGTACATGTAATAATATTATTATCTGGAGTGTGCGTGCTGAGTGACGCAGTGATTGACAATGTGACGTCGAAGCGATTCTTCCCGGTTTGCATCGGATCGATTTGAATCGTACTGGTATTTTTTATCTAACAGCTTTATTTCACAGCTGTTTGCTTTCTACACCTCATCTCGCTCAACATCATTCGTTGCGGGGGCCTTCAATAATTCATTTTCCCCGCCTCATTTGACAACCATTACGTCTTATTTTGTTTCTTGTTTGTTTGTGATCGTCCGTTTATATACTTTGTTATATCCGAAAACTAATTTGATTGCATTTTACCGATTTAGGGTAATGTTGATAAAAACTTTTGAAGGTTGTTTAGGTGCAGTTACCCTACCCACTCTTCCATACCAAGGAACCCAACACTCGGCTTGCATTCAGAAAATATTTTAATCGACAGATTATGATTATTTTTTTTTTAATGAATATGTGTAGAAAAACCTTGACGCGAAAAAAATATTTTGGGGGAAAGATTGTGCCTAGCTCAGTTGAAATAAAATACCATTGTATTTTATAGTTATTTTTGCATGTGAATTGATATTTCAGAATACTATTGTGCTTTATAATGGCCTTCAAATGTAGATTTACAGTATTTCTTCGGTCAGTTAAGAAACTCACAAAGTTTTTATTTCAATATTTAGAAACGGTTTTGATTTAAATATTATGATTTTTTGTTTGCTATAAAATTTCATGTAGTTTTATTATATTCGGCAAACAGCTGATCAAGTCCATTTTCATTCACCGTGAATTGAGGTGAAGAAAGTAGCAGCTTTTTTTTATTATCACGCATCCTCGGACAGGTGTATGGAAAAGAAAGCACAACCTGTTTTGTTAATAGAAAATTACGAATACTGTATAAGCTTAAATTTTTTTTTGGTCTTTTTTACTACTGTATAATAATTAGTTTTATGCTCTAGTTTTACATTTGAAAATTTTCCTTAAGTTCAAAAATTTAATTACCCGGATTAAGTGAAATAGCTGTGATTACCGGATAAATCCGGTAGATGACAAGCAACTTAATTATAATATTTTAAATGATCACGCGATAAAATTTTGGAAATAGTAACTAGGCAACTAAAAAATTTTTAAATTAAAAAACGAGACTTGATTTTTTTAATAAATTTTTTACTAAAATTTTGTTTCATTTATATAACATAATTACAAAATTGATTTAATGAATTTGTGGTGTTTCTCAAATGATTGATGCATTTATTTATAGCATTATGTTTATTAACAAATTTAAAGACATAAAAACAAAGGTAATGTATTTAGTTCAAAATAAATTTTTAGTTGAAATTTGACCATTATTATTTCCAGCTGATTTCCCGATTTCAATTTTAATTTTTCTGATGTCCTATATTGATTAAGCTCTTTGAACTGAAATCTTTGCAGGCTTTAATCCACTTGTGCGCATGTGGTGTTTCTCATTCGTGCGCTAAGAAGGCCGTGGAAACGTTTTATCAGTGTCTTCGTATCAACCCGGAAGATCCCATCAAAGGTCGCACCGATTTGGACACATGGCGCACACTTCTTTGGGGCTACGCATTAGGTGACGATCTGTCTCACTTGGCCCCAGACGTCTATCCACTTTGGAAACAGACGAGATTCGATAACATCGATTTTGAGCCGGAAGTGTTGGACTTATTACAAACACTTCGCGCTCATTTCAAACTCTGCCTCATCACCAACGGTCCGTCCACAGCTCAATGGGAAAAGGTGAATTATTTAGGCGCCAAAGATCTGTTCGATGTTATTCTGGTGGGCGGGGATCATCCCGAACAGAAACCATTTCCTTCAATTTTTGAAAAGGCTTTTCATGGGTTAGACGTGGAAGCTCACGAATGTATTATGGTAGGAGACCAATTAGCGACGGATATTTTAGGAGGATGGAATTCTGGACTGGCAGCTACCGTGTGGATGCCATTACCTCAAGAAAAAGATCTCGAACCGGAACCAAAACCTAACTATATTATAAACAACTTAAATGAATTGTTGCCTATTTTAGGGTTGCCTTCCAGCTAGCTCTCCGCGTCAATAGGTGCGACTTGGAATGTCTCTTCAGGGATGTCGATGACCAAATTCTACCTGATAGTAGGACATTGGAGAAGCCAATCGGAGATTTCATTTTTGTTTTTCTACCTACCGGTACATTTCTCGTACAATTGCGGTGCCTTTTCGATCGTATTAACTTCGGGGGAGTTTTTTTTTTTTTTTTTTCTATTTCTCTTTTAAATGGTTATGGCAATTGTTAATTTATGCTTTTACACTCGCTGTTTGTTCGTCGTAAAATCAGGGCTGGGTTTTAAACTTTGGTGCTGCTTTAAGTGTTTGACACAAAATTTTTAGTTTGACCTTGTTTATTTAAAAAAATGTGGTTCACTATACGGTATATATATATTTTTTTGGGTCTAAAAGATGAACATTTTGTGTGCATGCCTCCTGGTGGCAGCCTAAATAATTCAATCAGTTATTTGAAAAATACCGTTTGGCACGAGTTTTTAAAATTCTATCACAGACTTTTAATAATCTATTTAAAAGTGGGTCACAATAAAGTGTTCACCAAAAAACATTTTAAGAAATTTTCAAGTTTATAAATATTTAGAAACACTTTGTCATTGAATCAAATCAATGCTTATTATTTTGTTATTAAAAAAAAAACTATCAAAGTTCCATATCAGATCTATTAGTAGCTTTTTCATTGAACTTCGCTTTATAGGTTATTAATTATAAACTTTTATAACTAAATTTTTATTTAAAGAAAAAACTATAATA